>PVIR01007876.1:0-58887 GCA_004026965.1 Petromus typicus | reverse complement strand
ACACTGTAGCCTGTTTCCAAGGAGCTGGAGCTTACTTTAGTGTGTATGTGCTGGGAATTGAACCTGGGGCCTTTGCACTGAGCTGCATCCATAGCTCTCCCCACTTTTGATTTTGAAACAAGGTCTTACTAAGTCACTAAGTTTCCTGGGCTGGACTCAAACTTGTGATTTTCTTGCCTCAGCCTCCCAGAGTGCTGGAGACACCTGTGTTTTTATGTGACACCTGATTTGGAATGGCAACCTTACCTTCCTCCTTTCAGTTTTGGCCGGCTGTTGTGCTCAGTTTTGGTCTTTGTGGCCTTTGGGCTGGCTCCTTCTCTCCCACTGTCTTTCGGTCATGGGCCCTCAGCCTGTCCCCCTTCGGGAAGTGTGCCGCAGCCCTGGCCTCCCCGCAGTCTCCTCTCTGCACAGCCTATGCGCAGTGCCCTCCCTGCTCAGGCCTGTCTCCAAACTCTCCAGGTCGCATGTGTCACTATGTCACCGTGTGCCCTTGCAGCTCCTGGCAGCGCGTGGCAGCACCTTCCGAGCCGCTCCCCGTGCCGTGTCTGCTCCTTGCCTGCCCTGGGCCAGAACTTGATCCTTGGGACCTGGGGCCTTGTGCTGGCTCTCTTGTCCTCACGCTGCAGGACGTGGCCTTGGGCTTCCCTGAGCGCTCTGTTCCCGTCTGCAGATTTCCCACTCTGGTGCCGTTGATAGAGGACGCTCCTTCCACCGGGGAGTGAACAGGCCGATCTGTCAGCCCCGCGCTGGCCGTGCTGTAGATTCTGGATTGGTGTCTCGAGCCTGGTCTGGCAGACTCCGCGTTCGTTTTATGTTTCACTCATGCATCTTAACTGTGCAGAGCTTGGCTTCTGTGGCTGCTTTCTGTGCGCACACACGTGCTTGATGCTGCCTCCTCCCCACAGCCGGCAGCCTGTCCCCGAGTGTGGGTTTGGATGTAAGCCCAGGGAGGGAAGCGGCCACCACCGTCAATGCCCTTCCTCATGACTCCCCAAGAGCGGTGCTCTGCTGTCATTTAGGGAAGCCAGGCCTGCTGCCACCACAGCGCCACTCAGTAGGACTGTGACATGCGAGTTGACGTCACATACATCTGGGATTTGTTGGAGCCATATTTTTAAAATGCCACATGTAGTTGAAATTTATTTTGATTTTTTTAAAGTTTAGCCAAATGTACCCAAATGTAATCAGCTTTAAAAGTCATCAGTGTTTGCTTTAGATTCACTGTTTGCAGTGGAGACTGAGCTGAGGCCCGGTTCAGGCCCTTTCACAGAAGCCCCGCCCTACACCCAGGAGCCCCACCCCACACTCAGGAGCCCCGCCCTACTCCCAGGCCACCCTTCCTTTTGGACAAGGTCTCACTAAATCCCTAGGTTGCTGAGGCTGGGTACAAATTTGAGATCCTCCTGCTTCAGCCTCCTGAGAGCTGGGATCGTGGGTGTGCACCACCATACCCAGCTTCCTTGCACTTGGAGCACTTGAAGTTTGAACTTGTCTCAGATATATGGCAGCTCTCCGCGGCTCCCAGGTCAAGTGGCACAGCTTACCCACACTTGATGTTAACAAACACCTCAGACTGAGTGACTCAGAACAACAGAGGGCACAGTTTTACGGTTTTCTTTGAGACAGGGTCTTGCTGTATAGTTGAGGCTAGTTTTGAACTCATTGTGTAGCCCAGCGCTGGCCTCAGACTCAAAGTGATCTTCCTGCCTCGACTTCCCGAATGCTGGGATGACCAGTGTGCACCACAGTACCCCAGAGGGGACAGTTCTGAGGCCCGAGGCTATGGCATGGACAAGATCTTTTCTTGGGGCTGCCTCGGCATCTGACCCAGGCCTCAGCTCCTGCCGGAGCCCTTGGATTGTGGACGCTTTGCTCCAGCCCTGTCTGTGTCAGTGTGTGCCTTCTTCCCTGTGTTGAGTGCGTGTTATATTCTGTACCAGACCCTCCCCAGTGCACCATGACCTGGCCTTGACTGATGACCTCTGGAAAGAGGCTGTTCCCAAATCAGCCGCATTCAGCCGCTCTGGGTAGACGTGAACTTCCAGAGGTTGTGCTGTAGCCCAGTCCAGCCACTCAGTGCCCAGTTCTGGTTTCCTCCTGTAGAGCCCCAGCTGCGCATGTGTATGCTCATGCACATGTGTAAAATACAAATGTGTGTACCTGTGACTAGTGTACAGGTGTGAGTATACATGGCCTCGGCTGTGTCTGCTGAGGGCAGTATCCAGAGGCCCTTCTGTCCCTGTGGGAATCCTGCCAGGTCCCACGACTGCCCAGTCCCTGTGCTGAGGAGCCTGGGAGCTTCTGAGCTGTCCCCACCCGAGTTCCCATGAGGAGCTCTTGACAGCTGTCATGAACTGAACAGAGCCAGGAGTCTGCTTGTCTTTTGTCAGCACAACACAATGGAGTCTTTGTTGGAGCGAGGCGAGAAGCTTGATGACTTGGTGTCCAAATCGGAAGTCCTGGGAACACAGTCTAAAGCTTTCTATAAAACTGTGAGTGCTGTGGCCCCCCCTGCTGGGCACCCTTCCCTCCAGCAGGTTCCCCTTGGTTATTTCACTGGAGTGGTTTGGGTTATTGTGGGATAAGGGAGCGAAGCCGAGTTCCTCCTGGCCACCTGCCCCTGGATTACTTGGCATCCGCTCAGGTAGTGTTGCTCTTGTGGCACAGCTGGCGGGTTTCCGAAGGCCCCCGCTGTTCAGTCTGAGCACAGACAGAACCAGACAGTTCCCTTCCTCTGCCGGCTGGGCAGTTTGTGCTGAGCCCTTAGAGCCCAGCAGTGGCCCGCCTTGGGGGCCGTCTCTGCTGCGGGCTCATCTCTCCTCATCTGGACAGCTCTGCTGGCTGCCTCTTGCTGGAGGGGCCTTCAGAGACGGCGACCCTGCTCTGCACACATGCTTGTGTGCCTCTTAGAGCGACCGAGTCCAGTGGGCTCAGAAGAGGGCAGGTCGGCTGCGTCTGCAGAAGGGAGCAGGGACCCCAGCTGTTCTCAGAGAGAGTGGCTTCCAGGAAGCCTCCAGGGAGGGCGGGAGGCAGGGTGGGGATGCCAGCCTCCAGTCCAGTCTGCATTTGTGGCTCTTCACTTGAGCACGAGTTACCCACTTCTGGGAACATGAATGGGCTGTGAGAAAGGTGCAGACCCCACACTGGTGGTACCGTGACGGGCAGCCTCCCTGGAGGCGGGGAGTCCCGTGTGATCCCCTTCCCGGCCCTGCGTCCGTTTCTGGCTCCTCTGTCCACTCACCTTGCTAGCTGCCACACCAGGTGTCTTCTGACCTGCCCGCCTCCGCCTCCTTTAGCTCTTCTTCGTCTCTTTCAAGGCCCGGAAACAAAACTCCTGCTGTGCGGTCATGTGACAGCCCACGATCGTCACCATCACTGCATCAGAACCGCAGTCGCTGGAGAGGACGCCCTAAGAGGACCCGAGGCTGGGCAGACTGCTCGCATTTACAGAGTTCCCGGGAGGAACCGAGGGATGGTGGAAGGGTGGGGAACGTCCAGGTTCATTTGTCTGTTGTGAATTTTGCAAAGAATTTGAGGCCCCCAAAGATGTATTTTGGGAAAATGAAACTATAAACTCTGAGCGGCTCCTGTAGGTGCTGAAGGGCGCGCTCCTGCCCCCAGGCTCCTGGGCCAGGCTGGAGCTGGCCCTGGCATGACCAGCAGACACTTTTGGGTTTCTTCTGTGCACTAATGGTACTAACCCCAGGAGGGGAGTGGCAGGGCGGGCAGATGCAGGAGTGGGGAGACCACTGTGGGCCTGTGGTTCCTGCCCAGGCCTGCAGGGGGCACTGCTCACCACATCTCCTCACGCGTCCCCATGTGCACCCCGCCCCTCTGCTGGGATTGGCTTTGTGAGGACAAGGCCCGTCCTGGGCACCTTCTACTCCTGCACCAAAAGGTTTGGAAGGAACTGAGACGGGCGCAGGCAGGCTGGGGACAGGTCCAGGGAAGGGGCTGCCCTGGGGTTGAAGCTGGCAGCTGGGAGTGTCAGCCCCTGGGGAGGGCCGGACGCTGTCCACGATGAGGCATACCCGTCGTGAGCAGGGTGACTGGTTATCAAGAGCAAAGCAGTGGGCGCTGTACTTTCCAAATTGATCTCCGTGCCTCTGGCTGGCACCAACTTGGAAGCTGTGCCTCTGGGCATGGAGAGGAGGTACCAGGCCTGAAAACTGAGCGCCCATCACCCATCCGGGTCTGGTCTGAGCTGCCTCTCCCAAAGCCGCCCAAGGCCCGCCCTGGGACTACCACGGAGGAGTCAGGTCCCAACTGCCAGTTCATGCCAAGATCCCCGTAGAAGTCCCCATCGGATGCTGTCACCCCATTCCTGAGCCTGCCCCGCTGCCCGAGTGGCCGCTCACAGGCAGGAGCGTGCGGGAAGGTGGTCATCGCACCCCTGGGTCGGTTACCTGCCACTGCACCTTTTCTCAGCGCCATGCTGCCAAAGGGCTCCATCCTCCCCCGGACTGGCCTGCTGTCCCTTTCCCGCCGCCAGACATCGATACCTGAGCTGGAGAGGGGCCTGGAGCCCGAGGGAGCAGGGCTGAGGTGCGGTAGAAGACACGGTGGAGGGTGGGCCGCTTCCTCGCTGCCTATTGTATTCTAGTGTCCAGTCCCTTGGCAAGAGTGTATTTTAATAACTGCTGCCTAACTCCTGTGTCCTGCGTGAGAGGCTCCTGTAGATAAAGCTCTTCTGAGATTCCAGCGTGGTCCTGTGCTGTTTGTCCTGGCGGGGTGGAAAATGCGGCAGGGCCTGGATCTGCCACCAGGTGTGGCTCCGCCTTCCCCTCGCCTTCACACTATTAGCCTGAAGGGGGCGCCCTAGAGCGACCGAGGTGGACTCGAGTCTCTGTTCCCAGCTGCAGCCTGAGAAACTATTTCAGCTACCGAGCCTGAAAGGAGGCCCTGATTCCGCGTAGGCTTCCTGTCCCCCTCCCGCCCCGTGAAGTGGGCTCCACAGGGCACGTGCGCAGAGGCGGCCTCTGCAGGGAATCTGGGCTTGAGTCCCCGGTGGAGCGGGGTCTGTAGCCAGGCGGAGTCCGAGGCCACTGCCCCAGCAGACAGGCTGGTCTTTGCTTTTGCCTGTACTTGAGATCCCAGTGACCAGAGACCCCTCTGCAACCTGGCCTAAAAGCAGCCTCCAGGTCCATGTGACAGGAGGACCTGACAGCTCAAGGTAACCTGAGCCTTCCTGGGGTGGCAGGTGGCTCTGGGGGCTCTTCCCAGACTAGGTGAGGTTTAAAGTGCTGAATGAAATCCTCCGTCTGGAGTCCAGTGCATGGTCCTCAGGGTGGTCAGCGCTGGCGCTGTCCCCAGAGCCCAGAGGGACCTCAGGAATAATACATGTGGGAGGCTCAGGCCGGGCACCACAGCCTTCCTGAGGGAGGCCTGGCTGGAAAGTCTCCGATTACAGCTGATAGTTGAGCACAGGCCTAGATCTGGTGCCTGTCACTGCTGAGCGGGGCACTGACCTAGATTCCCTGTGCCAGCGCTTGGGATCTGCCACCTGCCTGCCATGTATCTGGGAACACGTGCTCAGGTGTGCCTTCCGGAGCCTGAGAAGCTGGCACCAGGAGCCTCCTCACTGGGCCAAGGTGTCTGTAAACAGATGCTCCGGATGGTAGAGACAGCTGGGACTGCTGGCCAGTTCTGGGGATCCCTCTGGACCCCCAGCTCCTGGCAGATGAGACTGGTGGTGCGAGGGTGCCCATCCTACCAGAAAGTACCTGGCCCCAGGTGGGCGTGGTCACTGGAAACCATGGGGCTGTACCAGGAGAACAAGGCCGGAGGAGCAGTGGGATGCGGGGGCAGGGCGGGCCTCGGCCTCTACAAGCAGGCGCTCAGGGAAGCCAGCAAGGTCCCGGGGTGTCCTGCAGGAAGGTGCTGAGGCTGCAGAACGACCCGAGAGGCTTGGGCAGCACGGGAAGCTGGGCAGCGTGGGTTTCCCTGAGTGAAGCTATGTGCCCTGGCAGCAAGGGACAGTGGGCATATGGGGGTACCTGGGCAGAGCCCGAGGACAGGACTAGCCTAGCGGAGATGGCAGGGAAAAGGTCTGTCCCCTGCAAAGTGGAGATGGAGGGAAGTCTGGGGAGGGAGACTCCTCTCCAAGGGGACCCAGGCTGCTCCTGGCTCCTGGAGTCCTGGCCCTGTCTCACTCTGGCCTGAGATGCAGGCTTGGCCCTGTGTGAAGCCTCTTGACTCACAGGGGGTCATGACACTGGGGACCTGGTCCTCAGGCTCCTCCCACCCACGGGCTGGTCTTCCTGGCTTCACTTTTATTGGCCTGTGGGTGACTGCGGAGATCAGTGTTGGGGCCAACGGCCAGTTCTGGTTCCAGCATCATAGGAGGACAGCACATGGCCCAGACGACCTGGAGGATCAGAGGGTGGGGATAGCAGGTGGGCCGTGACCCGCTGGCCCCCAGCACGGGAGGGACACGAGCTGGGTCAGCGCCAGGGAGCAGTGGAGGGTCTGTTTTGGGGCAGGAGACCAGCAGGGCCCCAGCATAAAGTACCCAACTGCACTTTAAGCAGTTTGTCCTGTTTTTCTTTTATTTGCAGTTTCCCGAGACAGAACAAAATAAGAATAACTTTTGTACACCTACAAGGCTCAGAAAGAAAAGACAATGAAACTCAGCAAAAAGAGAAGAGGGAGGGCCGCCAGCACCGGGGCCGGGACGCCCCGCAGCGCTGGCGAGCGGCGACGCCACCACCCGCGGACACCTAGCTAGCAGAGCAGGCGAGACCTGCCCTCTGGAGAGGGTCATGCAAAAGAATTATCCCCAGAAAAAAATTCCCAAATGATCCCAGACAGGCAGCTCCGTGGAGATAACAAGGGGGTGGGGAAGGAAAAGAGGAGGCCCCAGGACACCAGGTGGCCGGCCACGGGGCCACAGTGCGGTCCGTGGAGAGCCCGCTACGCAGAGCCTGGCAGATGTTTACCCTGTGTCCATGGATGAAGATGGCTGTCCTGGACACATCGCGGACAGCGGGCGGTGTCCACTCTGTTGTAGTGGACAGTCCCCTAGGAGTTTGGAATCTCGTGTCCTGTCCCCCTCGGTGCCCCCCTGCCTTGATTTGTGAGGGAAGATAAAGAAAATCCTTGTTGAAAATGACATGAATTCAAAGTGGGCAGCCCTGGCCTGAGACCCCTGACCTCCAGCCGAGGCTCCCGACCGTCCCTGCTGCTGCCCTCATACTCCATCCCCAGGCTCCGCGCGGTGCCACCCGTCACGAAGAGCCAGGGCCACCACCATCCTGGAGGCCACACACTCACACAGACTTGGCCTCTACCCGCTGGCGCCGTCCCCAGCTGGCCTCCTCTCCAGGCCTCCCCGGGCCGGGCTGGCTCCCGCATCAGCTTCTGCTCTAGGCCCAAGTCATGAAAGTGCTCCTCCTCCAGCAGCCGCTGTGGAGCCCTGGCTCGGCCCGGAGCCTGCAGCCCCACTTTCCAACCCTTTCCACTTGCTTCGCCAATCAGGCCCTGAGCACGCACGCAGTTCACAGGCTCAGCTGGCCTGTTCCGAGTTGGGTCTGTCTTGGTGGGGTCTGCTCCTGGCCTTGTGGGGACAACCACTGTGACTGTGCTGGCCGGCAGGGAGGGGACAGCTACCCCAGACAAGAAGGGGCCAAGCCCCTGCGGAATCCCTCTCCAGGCGGGGCGTTCGGAGCTGCAGCCAACTGTGCCTGTCTACACCTCAGTCCCGAGGGCTAGTGCTTCGACCAGCCTCGGGGTTCTTCTGCTGGCCACAGCACGTTCACCTCCGGCACACTGGGGCCGGGGGCCATCCACACTGGGCAGTGGGTCTGAGCTCCAGGAGCAATGCCAGCCTTTCTCAGGGGAAGGGAAGGAGGGGAAGGGAATGCAGGGCTAGGAGCAGCTGGTGGCCCGCAGCCCTCCCAGGACACCTGACGTCACAACAGCTAGGCGAGCACACGCGGGGCCATGCGCGGGTGGGGAATGCAGAGCCCGGGGCTGGGGGTGAGTGCGGTACCTACAGAGAACACCGTTCAGCTCGCGTGGGGCCTGGCAGCTCGCGTCCCCACGACCCGGAGCGCAGGGGCGCACTGCAGCTCAGTTGGGGCGGCCCCACAGATGCCAGATTTTTACAGCTTTTTCCTTTTAGGGTGTTTTTTTGTTTTTGTTTTTTCATTTCATCCGATGTCAATTTTTTTTTGTCTGTGTATGTGTGGTTGTCGTTGTCTTCATCTTTTTTCTTTTTTTTTTTTTTTTTTAAAAACAAATCACATCTGGTCTTGTTTTTCTGCAGACACAGGCACCGGGGGAGGGGACCAGGCGACACAAACATGCGACAGGCAGGCCGAGGCCGCGGTGGCCGGGCGCAGACACCGACTCTGTCCGGTGAGGCCAGGTGCGCTCTGAAATGGGAGACACGCTCCTCAGCAGCCGGCCACACTCAGCCCGGCCCACGCAGTGCCCTGCAGCCCCGCCGTGCCCTGCGCCTCCCCACCCCTCCCGGGAGCCTATGCCTGGGCGCCGACCCCAACCTGCCCCGCTCACCTCACTGCAACGGCGCCACCGGCGCGCCCGAGCAGTGGAAGTGCACGTTCTGCCACTTGCCCTCGCGGCGGTGCCACACTCGCGTCTCCTCGGACTGGCTGGTGCGGGGCCGGCCCTGGCCATCGATGTACTGCGTGAGGCGGATGTAGGCGATGCAGGCGGCGTCCTCGCCGATGACGTGCACGTGGGGGTTCAGGATGGTCGTGTGGATCGGCTTGCTGTTCTTGGCCAGCACTGTGGACAGCAGGCATCAGCACCGAGCCGTGCGCACGGACCCCGCCGCCTGGGCCTCAGCCCAGCCCCAGCCCCGGCTCCGCACCCCCCGCTCCCACTCACGATTCTCGAAGTAGAACCTGTGGAAGTCCATGCCTTCAACCAGGTTGCCCAAAGCTTCGGGCTCAAAGGAGGTGAGGCCGGGGTCACAGATTTTCCTGGGGGGCAGACCCGAGTGAGGAGGGGCACGCCCCCCATCCACATCCCGCACGGGCCCAGCCAGCCCCCGGGGACTCACGCGTAGGCCTCGAAGTCCCCGTTGTTGACAGCCTCGATGAGCTGCTCCGTGGTCTTGATGATCTCTTGCTTCCGGGCTGTGGGGAGGCGCGGGAGTGACCACCGGGCACCGAGCCCGCTCCTGCCCTTCTGCGCAGAAAGGGCCTGGCCCAGTCACCTGCGCCCAACTGTCCCCATCACCTGCTCTCTGCCTCCTTACTTCCAAGAGCAATAGCGTCTATCTTATTTTTCTTAAGTACAATGTTTTTAAATGACAGAAATACTCTATTCATATTACAAAATGTCTGGAAAATGCAGAAAGAGTAGCAGCCTGTGGTCACCACCACCCTTGCCCCACAAGCCTGGACCTGCTGGCACTGTCTTCCGCTCCCGTCCTCCGCTTGGGCACTGATCACTTTGTACCTCTTTTAACAAGGTTCTGAGGGCAGGACACCAAGGGTCAGCACCAGGCCAGTGAAAACCAGCAGCAGCTTGCACAGGCCTGTGGGTCCTGGGTTGGGGGTTCTGCGGAACAGAGCGGCGGGCCAGGCGGCCCAGGCTCCATAATGGGAGGAGCAAGCAAAGCCTCCGGCAGCCCACGCAAGGCTCACAGATACACAACAGGGCCCCACCTGCGTCCAGCTGGGACACAGGCCACCCCCCCCCGCAGACTCTCCACCCCACTGCCCTGCAGCACTGGCGGTTGGCCCCAGGTGGGCTCCAATGTCCTCGCTGGACGCTCCCTTGGAGCTGTAAAATACCTCAAACATGGAAGAGCCATGGAGCGCGAGTCCCTGGGGCGGGGCTGCCCCTCCCCAGCCCTCAGGGCTCTCGGGCACTTGCATCCTCTCACTTTCCTCCTGTGAGGGGCTGGGCGCACTGCAGGGTCGCGCCCACCGCAGAGGCACCCATCTTCCTGGGAGTGGGCAAGCAAGACGGGCTCGCTCTGGGGTCTGCAGCACCTGGGCAGCAGGGCAGTAGCTACTCACAGGGGCTGGGTGCATCCGTGTGTACACGCGCATGCGTGTGTAGCACACTCAAATGGAGTATGTATGTATACGAGTGCAGGCCGTGTGGCATGTCATATGTCTGACTATGGCAAACACAGGCACCGTGTCCTGTACATGCACATAACCTCTGTGCATGTATCTGTGCATACACATTTACGCACAGTGCATGTGAGTCTGAGCTTGTGTGCACGTGTGGCTAGCCCCACCCTGGAAAGGGCCACTCCCCAGCCCGCTGTCTGCTCTCAGCTATTGCTGCTTCCTGCCCCCCCTCGAGTCTCTACTACATCTGGTTTGCATCTGGGCCAGTCTCGCTCGGTGCCCTGAGCCACACGGCCTCCGGAAGGTGAGCTGTGAGCCCTCGAAGCCCCTTCGTCCCCAGGTCCCGCTCCAGCCCCTCACCAGTGACTGGTGTCAGACACTGCTGGGGTTCTGTCGCAAACAAGCAGCACCTGCCCTGACCTGCGGCCGGGTCTGACACTTCCCAGGTGTCCTGGCACCAGGTGGCCCCGCACCTGTCCTTTTCTGAGGTGACTCTGGGCTGGTCTGGGCCTGGCCTCTCTGCCCCTGCAGCCAGCGCCTCCCCACCCCAGCCCCTCTGCCCCCATGCGTACCCCGTCACTTGTTAACCCCGTTTTGACAGATGGCTGTCCACCCTCCACCGAGGCCAGAGCAGGATGTGGCAGAACTGAGTGGCACCGCGTTTGTTTCTAGCCAGCTTTCATTCTACACGCACCTGTGCTAAGTGGAACGAATTCTCCACTCAGTGAACTAGTACTGAGTGTTTTTAAACAAACTGTAATTAAAAAGTGGAAATCAGTGTCAAGAGAGCACAGCAGTGCCTGGCGGTGACTGGGCTGGAGCCGGGGCACAGCGCGGCCGTCACGGCTTCCGCTCACTGCGGCGAGGGGCAGCGAGGCTGCTTCTGAGGGGTTCTTGTCACCTCTTGGCTAAAGAGTGGCAGCTGCCCAGGCCCCAGCGTGACCACCTGCTCTGTCCTCCCACACTTACTTGGGTGCTCTGTGTCCTCAGCTTTGGGACACAAGAGAGGGGGCCAGAGAGCCCAGCACAAAGGGGCACGCAGGCCTGGTGGGGGCCGAGCTGATGACAAACTGCGCCCCTCGACCCTCAGCAGCTCCAGGGAGGTCCAGTGGAGGCCCCAGAGGGCTGAACTAGCTTCAAGCTGCCTAGCAGGGGGTGTGTGGGGGAAGCCGAGGGACAGCCCAGGGTCTAGGAGGCCAGTGTGGTGCTGGCCCCAGCCACCCAGAGCCCCACCCTCTAGGGCTCCCATAGCCACAGGAGGCAGGGCAGCTGCTTGGGATCAGCTGGCATCATGCGTAATCCCCGATTAGGTGGTGGTGGGGAGCCCAAGGCGGGCACCTTCTCAGGAAAGGGGACCCACAGCACACCCACTGCATGGCTGGAACCAGCCGTGGAGCCCCACCTCTGCCCAGCTCTGAGACGGCCATGCCAAGTCCCCTCTCCCCACACACAGCCCCCTTCCTGCCGCCCCCTCGCCCTTGTCAAGCTCAGGACAGCCCCAGATGGGCAGTCTGTATTGTTCGGCCACCTGGCCATGCTGTGTCTTCTACCAGTCCTGCCCTGGAGTACCCACTCTCCAGCGCGGCCTGCTCTAAGGGCAGCAGGCCCTGAAATCAGACAAGATGCAATGGACGCCAGCAAGGGTTGCTGACTCCCTAAAGGACGGGCACACCCCCACTGCCCTGGGGACTCCGCTGCTCCCCCACCCTGTCACCAGCAAGAACTGGGCCTCCCCTGCACCTCCACCCAGCAGAGGCCCATGGACACGCTGAAAGTTCGTGCCTCTCCAGGGGCTGCCTACGCCCCAGGGCCTTCAGCAAGAGCCCACCCTCTGGGCCCAGCCTCGTACTCACCCAGCCACTGCCCTGCCATCCTGAGCCCCTGGCTGGGCGCCCTCTCCTCTGACAGCATCTCAGCACCGCCCCCAGCCCGTGTCTCCCCCGAGATGGGGGTGGCGGTCACAGCCTGGGATGTCATCCATCCCTGTAAGTGATACTGGCTGTCCCGCCTGCGCCAGTCTCTCCCGCCCGCCCAGAGCCCTGGCTGCCCCCCAAGTCTGCACCCCTGAGTGCCTCCGGGGCAGCTGGGACACCAGAGCTTCTCAAGGCCAGCACTTCGTCCCTCTTCCCACGGTGCCGCCCGGGCCAGACTGGTGCCCCTACCCGCTCCCTCGCCTCCAGGACACTGCTGCAGCCCGGGGAGGGCGCATGCTCTCCGGGTCACCAGCACCACACAGGCCCACACCCACGCAGCCTCCAAGCTGTAATCTGCACTCTCGGAGACCAGATGGCTCCTTCATAGCTTCCGGCAGAGGGACCCGGCCCCACAGCCAGCAGCCAGCCTGGCTGCCCCGGCACGGTGGCCCCTCCGAGCAGCTTACTTACACGGGGTGGGCAGGGGGCCAGGGAGAGTCGGAGATGGGCAGGGTGGGGGTCCCACTGGCGGGGGGCCCTCAGCTTCTGGGGTCCCCGAGCCCCTCCTCACTGAGTTGAGGATGTCAGAGATCCTAGGGGCTGGGGTGGAACAGACAGATGTGAACAGGGGGAGAGGCATGCTGGGGACAGTGCGCAGGCTAACAGCAAAGCCAGAGGTGGGGGGGGACTCACGGGGACTGGCGCAAAGAAAGGGAGCAGCAGGGGGCACAGGGAAGGAGGGGGAGGGAGGAGGGTGGGGAATGGGACATGGGCACGGGAAGAAGGGAGGGGTCGCATCACGGGGGAGGGGCACGGGGTCAGGATATGGGGTGTGGAGGGGGCTTGCAGGGTGTGGACAGACGGCAGATTCAGGGCACATGGAGGACAGAGGACACAGGAACACAAGGGGTGTGGGACACAGGGCGGGCAGGACAGGTGACAGGAGGGCGGGCGCGTGTGGACAGCGCCGGCAACAGCAGGACACAGGCAATGCCCTGGGCCGGAGACAGCCCTGTGTGCCGCGGGCAGAGCTGAAGCTGAGCGGGCGGAAGCCTCTGAGGAGAGGCGACAACTCGGGACACGGCACCGGCAGCAGAGGCTGAGAGCGTGGCCTCGCCCCGCGGCAGCCCCGTCACGGCCTCCCGGGCGCTCAGCTGCGGGACTGGGGTTGGGGTCACTGTCCCAGTGCCTTTGACCCCGCCCCCACCCGACCACAGACTGGTGCTCAGGGCTCCGGGGCGCCATGACACGGCAGGGCTTCTAGGTGTGAGGTCAGGTAGCCTGGGGGGGCAGGCAGGCTGCCCAGGTGTGGGGAGATTGCGAGCCGGGAGATGGCAGGAGGTGGGCGGCGTGCAGTGGCAGCAAGAGGCCAGATGGGGGCTGAGCCTTGGCGACGCCATTGGGCACCTGGCCCACAGGGAGCTGTGCACATGGCCATTGCAGCGAGCCTGGCAGAGGGACAGCAGGCCGGGCACCACTACTTACACGGGGTGGGCAGGGGGCCTAGGAGACCTGGAGACAGGCAGGGCGGGGGG
Organism: Petromus typicus; assembly: GCA_004026965.1. NCBI lineage: Eukaryota > Metazoa > Chordata > Mammalia > Rodentia > Petromuridae > Petromus > Petromus typicus. Next base: position 45,384 of record PVIR01007876.1, on the reverse strand, counting down.
CCCGCGGAGAGGGGCCCCTCAGCTTCTGGGGTTCCTGAGCCCCTTCTCACAGAGCTCAGGATGTCAGAGATCCTGGGGGCTGGGGCGGAACAGACAATACATGAGCACAGACAGACCGACAGACAGACAAATGAGGTGGCAGAGCCGACAGGAGGGGTGGGGCTAGGGGCAACCCGGAGCTGAGCAGGGAGGGGAGGCAGCCTTCCAGCCGGCCTGGCTCACACACAGGTGGAGCCCCCGGGAGCCCCAGTGTGGGCAGTGGGGGCGGAGCCAGAGCTAGCAGCCCACACCCAGCTGGCCGGGCTCTCCAGTGTCCCTCAGAGGGCTGCCAGGTCCTCCAAAGTGACCCCGGTAGCACTTATGTGGGGCCAGCAGGGGTTAAGGGGGCTGAGGATGACAAAGCAGAGGGCCCTCACTTTGGGGCTCCCAAGCCCCTCCTGCCTAAGTCCAGGACATCAGGGATGCTGGGAGCTGGGACAGAACAGAGGCGGCCGGTGGTCAGTGGGCACTCGGGAGAGATGGTAGCGGGAAGGCTCGGGGCCAGAAAGCAGGAGGAGGTTATTCCTACAGAATCCTGGGCCCCAAGGGGGCCGGGGGCAGAGGAAGGGTGTTAGCCTGAGGCTGTCCCCAGGGTCAGGAGGGCTGTAGGAGACCATGCCAGGCAGTGGGCGTGACAGTTGTCCTCGAGCCCGATGGCTGTTGGGTCTGCCCCACCTCGCTGCCCACTCAGGCTCTGACCTCATGTGCCACTTTTGCCTCGTCTTCTATCCTCTGTAGGACTAGGGCTCTGAGCCCCGTGGCCACCTGAGGGCAGGGCCTGGGACAGGAAAAGTACTCTAGTCTGCAATCCCACTGTCTATGGGGGGCCTCGTGGACAACCCCCAGCCTGTGCCAGGTCGCAGAACCCCGTGGTGTCTACAATGCAGTGGGAGACAGAGGGGACAGCATCACAGTGGAGGGAAACGGGCAGGAGCACAGTGGTGCCCTGACGCCCTCTGCCCCTGGGTATGACCTAAAGCAGTTTAGCGCCTGTCTCAGTGGGACATGACCCAGCGGCTTGGAGGCGTGAGGCTCTATCTAGGGTGGTAAGGAAGAAGAGAGGCTGGGGACCACTTGCTGGTGCCCAGATCCCTGGGGGCTTCAGCAGAAACGCACGAGGCCACTGGCGGGTTGGTGTGGGGAGGACCCGCAGGTCGGGTGGCCACAGCTGAAGGGGGCTCAGGAGTCAGCAAGAGACGGGCGGAGGTAGGTTCAGCCACCAGTCACTCACTGTGCGAGGCAGGAGGAATCAGAAGCTTAAGGACGAGAGAAGAGCTGGGGATGGAGCCAGCTCAACCCACACACTCGGGCGGAGAGGGAGTGGGCCTCACCGCACAGCCACGGCTTCGTCCTGGACACCGCACGACCCCGGCCTTTGAGCCACCACACGCTTCCCTACGGCACACGATGTGGGACCCCCGAAGACCCCCTGCCCGAGGAGGAGCGGCCACCAAGGCCCAGCAGGTACCTTTAGCATCCTCGTCCTCCATGGTCGTGTTGGTGCTGTCGGACGACTCCTGAGGAGACAGGGAAGCGGGGGTCAGGACATGCCCGGCTCGGGGGGGCGGCCAGCCATGGGACCAGCCAAGCCACTCCGTCGGGCTCCTGCGCCAGCCCTGGAAATCCTCACAGTGCAGGGACTGTGGGAGGAGGGCGGCCTGGGCTCATCAGGCCCCACACGGCCACACATGTCCCCAAGTCCCAGGGTGCTCAGCAGACCTCCAACGGTGGGGGGGAACTGAGCACAGTGGGGCTCGGCTGCCCCTGCGACAGGCACGAGCCTCTGGCAGACAGGCTGCGCTGCTTTCTGACGGTCTCTCAGGGCCATCTGCAGCCGCACCCTCTCCCCAAAGAGGTGAGATGCTCAGATCCAGCGTCCTCAGAGGAAGAGCGTCCATGCCCACATGCCCCGAGGCCGGCTATGCTCCCCGGGAGGCATGACCTCCAAGGTCCCAGGAGGACCACGCCCCGGCCTGGACCCCTCTGGACTCTCTCTGGTCCCAGGTGAGAAATGGGGTTTTTAGGTCCAGGCTCAGCCCCAGCCTTGGAGGTCGTCCAGGGCCCCTCGTGGAAGACATGACCCTATCCAGACACACAGGGCCCAAGGGTCACCTGGCATCCAGACAAGAGGAAGCCAAGGCTTTTGGTGCCCAGAGCTGTGGGTGCCCACTGGCCCTCATCCCCGCCTTGGAAAAGGTGTCTTCCAGTGACAGCCACAGCGAGGCTCTGGTCAGAAGGAAGGGGCCCCGGCGGCAGTGTGGGCACTCGCTGGGGGCGCCCCGGCCCGGGGGGAAATCTGCCCTGCCCATCCTGCATGGCTGTGTCCCGGAGATGCCCGGCCCTGCCGTCCCTCCCAGTACCACCGAGAGCCAGCCCTGCCCCGGCCCCATGATGATGCCGATGTGATGGCAGCAAATGGCACAGCAGAGAGAGCAGGGGTCCGCTCAGCAGGAAGCACTGGGGCCACACAGGGGACTGGGGGAGGAGGGCAGCGGAAGTGGGGAACACTGTGCCCAAGAAGTGAACCAGCCCCAGCACCAGGAGGGCCCTGGAGCCCGAGAGCCGCCCGCGCACGGCGTGGCACCGCCGTGGGGCTGGTTTTCTGCCACATGTCCTGCCGCCGCGCACACCTGCCCTCCACTCTGAGCACGAGTGCCTCCCAGGCCACCGTCCTGACCCTCCTCCTGGGCCCGGCTCCTCCTGCCCGAGGGAGGGGAGGAGGGGAGAGCGCCGCAGTACCTTAATCCCGTCCACTGGGTTATGGATAACGGTGGTTTGAGGCTCCTATAGAAGGCGGCAGACAGAGGAAGGAAAGAGGGAGAGTGAGAAAGAAGGAAGCAGGGGACGGGAAGCCAGGGAGACAGAGGAGGAGTGGGCGGTGGCAGGATCCACCGGAGAGAGTGCAGAGCAGAGGGACAGGGATAGAGGAGCCAGACGGTCAGCAAGATGGCCGAGAGGAATGGAGCGGAGGTCAGTGATGGCCCTCGGGGCGGAGGAGCAGTGGGGGGCCACAGACTGCCCCAGGCTGACGGCGCCCACCGGCCTGCCACCACAGGATGAAGCTCTGGGCATCGAGGAGCTGCAGGTGCAGCCCGGGGCTGTCCCCGCCGTGCTGCCTGGGCCTTGCCCAGCACGGGACACGGGCTTGGAGATGTCATGGAGTGGGCGTGGCACATGGATGGACAGAGTCTGAGGTGGGGCTGGCTGTGAGGCCGGCGTGTCGCGGTGCAGGCGCCTGGCGCCCTCCCGCCACAGCCTACTGCTCCGGGCAGGCTCTGCTGCCTCCTAGAAACCAGCTGGACCCCAGGGGACAGCAAACACACTTCCAGCCAACTCTACCCGGAGAGTCAGCGTGGGCACTCAGGTGACACAGCAGGGAGCGGGCGCCCTGTCCACAGACGGTGCCCCTGCACCCTGCCCCCCAGGGCAGGCGGGGCATCACGGTGCCCCTCTCCTCCTTGCAGGGGCTCTGGGCTCGCCAGCTCTGATGGCCCTGGCTTCCCAATTCAGATGCACTTGGGCACCCGGCCCACACCGCCGGGCCCGTCTCCCTGTTCAGGGCTGCTGCGCTGCAACACCCCGGAACCCAGCCAGTGGCGAGGTCCCCCGGGGACCGGGAGCCCCTAATCCTGCTTCATCTGCCTCCAGAAACCTCGTGCTGCGTTTTGTGAGGTGACCCACAGGAGGGCGATGTGAGAGGCCCACAGAGGGGCTCCCCACAGCACTGCACCTGCCTGGCCCCGGGCGACAGCACCCTCTCCCCTCCGGGGGCTCAGCCCCAAGCCTGGGCCCCAGCGCGATGGACACGGGGCAGGTCTCTGACAGGGGCGCAGAGCGGGGGCTGCGGGCTCCGTACCAGGGCGGCAGGAGGGAGCGTCCCTTTGGGGCTGGTGATGGCCGAGCTGGTTTTGGTGCTGTTTGTCTGGGGCTGTGGAGAGATGAGCAGTGGTCAAGGGAGAAGGGGAGCCACCCTCCCAGGCTGGCCGGGGTGCACAGCTGCGGGGCCTCACCTTGACTCCGTCTGCCTTCTTGTTGAGCAAACTCTTGGCTGCTGCATGGGAGGGAAGGAGGCACCCTGAGCAGTGGTCCCTGGCCCTGCAGCCCCAACCCCCATCCACCTCAGCTCTTTCCCGGGCGAGGCCCAGGTCCCGAGACAGGTGTCCCTTAGCCACAGCCTGGTCCAGAGCAGCAACAGGAGCTGGCAGGAGTATGTGTGGCCCAGGTAGTCCAGGGACCCTCACCCCAGGCCTGGTCCCTCCTACATCATCTTCTGCAGCCCCAAAGCTCTGAAGGGCCCTGAGGAACCATCACACCTCTGGCTGCCTCAGCCTCACAGAGCAGCCTATCCCAGCTGGATGCCCGGCTACCAGCTGGGACTCTGACACTGGCACCAGTGGCCTGCACTCCGCTGTCCTCCTGAACTGTCTGGCCCCTGACTGGGGCCACTTCTTAGTGGCAACGCCTGGTCCCCAGCACTGGCCTCTTTCCCTCTAGTCCCCGGACGCTTGGCCCAACAGGTGGCCAGTGACCCCAGCAGACCCTTTGGAGGTCTGAGTGCTGAGCCCTGCCCATCCGCCATCCCTACAACCTACACCCTTCACAGCAGAGGTAGGAATTTTAATTACGGGGGAAAAAAAAGGAAAAAGAAAAAGAGGAAGTCAGCTTACCTTACAGAAAAGGGAAGGTTGAGGAAGGGAAGGAGTGAGGAAGGAAAAGAGAAGAAGAGAGAAAACAAGATTGTTGGTCGGGCAGGCATTCACCCAGGGCAGCGGAGCCAGCCCTCCGGGCCCACACTGCAGGAACCGCAGGTTAGAGAAGCGGCAGGGGCTGGCATGGCACTGGGTACCACAGAGGTGTGGGCTCCTCACACCAGGCCCAGGAGCGGAGGAGGTGGTCCCCTGCCCACCACTCCAGCACGTGCCCTCCTGCTGCCGTCCCAAGGCAGCCTATATGGGGACACAGGGACGGGTAGGCACATTCAGGCCTGGGCCGCCGTACTCAAACAGGGTCTCCCCGCAAGCGCAGCAGGGTCGGCTTTACAGTCAGAAATGCAAACCCCCAGCCACGCGGTTCCCTGGAGTCAGACCCAGGGGGCTCAGCACCCACCCACAGCCTCCAGGGCAGCTCTAATGCTCGTCTGCAGGTGGGACGCAAGGAGCTTGTGGCCCAGGTCCTTTCAGTGCCACTGCCTGCCAACCACCTCCCTCCCTGCCACACGATCACAGCCAGGTGCTCCCACCTTGCACGTGGGCCTGGGGACTCTGAGGGCCAGCCCTGCACCCGGCTGTGGACACACAGTTCCTGCTCACAGCCTTGCCATTCTGCTAACTCCCTGGCCCCAGGACCCACGTTTAACCCAGACCTGACTCCCAGGGCGTCCTTCTGCGTTTCACTCACTGAGGCTACCACAGAGCCTGGGTCCCTCCCAGATGTCCCAGAGCAGCCCCGTCCATGGGTTCCTCCTGCCCTGCATCCAGAACACCGAGCACTCCCCGCTCTCCCCGTAGACACTCTGTGGCCCCACACAGGGACAGGCCAGCCAAGCAGGCAATGTCCCCTTATCTGTGGATCCCAGCCTCCGGGTCCCCCTCTCCAACACACAGCTGCCCCCAGGCCTTGGAGATACTCTCACTGCTGCGGGTCATGGAGGACAGGGCCCTCTGGGCCTGAGGAGGAGACACTCAGCCCGGTTTTGAGGAGCCTTGCCACAGGGGCTGAGCGTCAGGGAGAGAACCTGTCTTCTCTGGGGACACAGACGTCAAAGACGAGGTAATTTCCACGGACGTTTACAAGGGCCCTCACCTCACCTCCCTGCTGCCCCACCCATTTCCAGCTGGATTCTCTGTAGGCGTGGGCACAGCCCAAGACTGGCTGGGCACCGTGGTACCTCTGCCCTCCCCTCAGCCAGGGAAGCAGCGACAGAGACCACAGGTCTGTTCTTCATCTTGAGGATTCTGTTTAGGACCCTGAACGCATCAAAGTCCACATTTCCAAACCGTGTCACTGGGGGTGTTAACAAGTTTGCCGTGGAAAGTTAAAGGCCAGTTTGGTCTCAGGTGGATGTGCTGCTGCTCTGAGGACTCAGGCCACACTGTGGCCCAGGCCTGGCCAGCCACCTGCGTCACACGTCCTCCCCATCATCTCCTTTTTATGGCACGGCCTGGGCACAGCACAGTGGGGCACCCAGCCTGGCCCTTCATAAGCATGAAGCTCCTACCCACGCATTTCCTGGGCAACTCCTCCTCCAGCTCTACCTCATCCTGGCCTAGCGGGGGTCACACGGCCGGAACCATCCTGCACCATCCACGCTGGTGTTCCCGGCGGGAGCCCCCTTCGTGAGGTATCCGGTCAAAAACGTCGATTAAGTACAGCAGGAGCCAGAGATGGACACCGGGCCAGGACCCACCCCCAGCCCCAAGCCAAGCAGCTGGCCACCAGTTGTGGCCCCTTAAACTCATTCTGCCCGGTGTGGGAGGGATGGTGGCGGCCACACCGCAGCACGATCTGCAGCCCAGACCTCGCTGCTGGTCAAGAGACCGCGTGACACCTGGACATCTGGCATACGTGTGACCCTAGTGCGTGGGACCCTCGGCCCCTAGCTGGTCACACTGGACAGCCATGCTGGGCTGCGTCCACATGCACTGACCCTCCAGGACAGAGTGGCCCGGGCGCCCGGGCAGCCGCACATGCTGGCGGCCTCATGCACTGCCACCCTGGCTGACTTGCAGGCAGGCGGCCGTTGCAGCGGGAGCCTCCGGCACAGGGTGGCCGGGGTAGCGGGTCCCCGGCACAGGGCGGCCGGGGCAGCGGGTCCCCCAGGAGCCTCTAGCTTCATCTTTTCCTCCACCCGGCTGCTTTCTCCTGTGTGTGCTCCAGAGAGGCTGCGCGTGTGGGCTGGGCCAATCCCAGGGTGCCTGGCTGCCCAGGAGGAGGTCCTCTGGCCTGGGAGCCATGGGGTGCTGCTGGGTGGCCTGGTGGGGGTGACCCCGCACTCCAGGACCTCCAACCTGTCCCCAGGGATGCTGGAGGCTTCTGTAATATGGGCAGTTTGACCCTCTACCTGTGCCAGCCCTCAGCCTGGGGAGCAGCTGTGGAGCCCCAGAAGAGGTCCCTGGGGTCACCTAGCCCTTAGGGGTCGGCATACCTACCTCTCCCTCAGACTCGGGACCGGGTAAGGTGCTCCAGACAGGAGCAGATAGATCTCCGAGAAGCTGCAGGGTACAGCAGCCTCACCCACCCCAGCCCCCACTCCAGGGTGAACCTTGGGGGACTCCACCTGCAGAGGGGACAGGCCATAGTCCTGGCCCCCCAGGCAGGCACCCACACTTTGCCTTGCTGGACTTGCTCCAGGGTCTGGACCCCAAGCAGCAGGCGCTCAGCTCCCTGTAAGCTTGAGTCACTCTGAGCGGGGGTCTGGAGACCCCTAGTCACCTAGCCAGCTGCTCCTGCAGGTGAAGAGATGGGTGAGGGGCCACCCTCCTGTCCTAGGTGGGCTCTGCTGGGCTGTGGGCACGGCGGGAGCAGGGGCTCCCGGGGGCCTCCGGGATGGCTCTGGGGGCCTGGCCAGCGGCTGCGTGCAGCAGGGGGCTGCATGCCAACAGGAAGGGTGGGCAGAGCGGGCGGACACTGGGCAAGACACATCTACCTTGTTCCACCAGCCCCATGGTGGCGCCGGAGGCCGCGGTGGACATTGTGGCCGGAGCGGTGGTCTGTCTGCCCACTGTTAGCACCGGGTTAGAGACGAGGGGTTGGGGGTGGGCACACGCGGGACGGGGCGAGGTGAGGGAAGAGAAGAGACAAAGGAAGCAGAAGAAGATTAGAGTTAAAGTGTAGGTGGCTCCAGAATCCCTTTCTCAGGAGAGGGAAACAAGACTGGGCCGACTGACACGGAAGAGCGTTCGCCTCCTTTCTCCTCAGAACCCCCCGGGGGGGCTTCTGGTGCCCAGCAAGTGGGCGTGTGGCACACAGCAGACAGACAGTCCCGTTAGCATTGGTGTGACCGTGCGTGCCCGTTCCGGGCAGGATGGCATCACAGCAAGGAACAGGATAGGGGTGCAAAGTGCAGACGGACAACAAGAGATGGCCACAGACGCTGGCACACGCAGTGTTGGGCGACGGAGAAGCCTCGGGCATGGCTGTCAGGTTGCTGGGGCCTGCCGTGCCCTGGGCCTCGGGGTCTCTAAAAGAGCCCTGAGGCTTCACTCCCCACTGCCCACCCCAAGCAGCCAGCACTCAGGAGAGCCACCCCCGGTGCAGACCCCACGCGCGCCCACTCCCCTCTGCTGCCTCCTGCGCACACCACAGCGCTCAGGCCACTGGACACAAGGAGGCCACAGGCTGCCGGACAGACGCCTGGACAGACACGTGTGCAGGCAGGGCGGTAGGCGGCACAGACACTGAGGTGTCGGGCAAAGGACATGGACCCAACACAGAAGAGACAGGGCAGGGGACTGTGGAGCCCAGTAGTTGCCCCGGGGCGAACCCGGAGTCCAGCTGGAGCTGACGGCAGAGGCCCGGCCAGACTTCCTGCCACAGCCTGCAGGGCAAGGAGGCGTCGGTCCTCCCTGGAGAAGAATGTCTCACCTGAGAAATTCCGCGTGGCCAGCATGGTTGTGAGGATGGCACCCTGCGAGAAACAAAGCAGGCCCGCCTTCTTAGTGCCCCTGGTGGCTACAAGGATGGTCCCACCTTTCCCTGGCAGGCCCAGCGCAGACACTGTCAGCCTCAGGGTTTTGGGGGAGAACTGGTCCGGCCTAAACATCCCGACACAGGACGTGTGGGTTTCCCACAGTGCCAGGGCTGGGTAGCACTCACCTTGAGCTTCCTCCTGGCGTTGAACTTCTTCAGACACTCCACAGTCTCCTGTCTGTGCATCATGGAGGCCACAGTGGAGCGTTGCTGCGGGGAAAGGGGCAGTCACAGGGCGGCAGGGAGCATGCGGAGCATCTGTCTTGTCCTCAAGGGGGAACCCCAGTCAGTCAAGGGAAGCCCAGGGCTTCGGGCTCTAGATGCTGAGAGGCGCAGGCTACCCCTGCTGTCCCCACCCACCCATGACTCAGGCCTTGTATCTCCTGTTTTACCTGTGCCTGGCCCCTCACAGACAGAACTGGGGACAGGAGGAAGTGGCCTCCTTTGCTCTTTCTGTCCCCCACACCGGCTGCCCAACACTACCAGCATGTCCCAGGACAGAGGCTCCCAGGAGCACCCGGGGCACCTGGGCACCTTCAGGAACGAGGGGCAGAACCTCCTGCCACTTCAGCGAGCAGCCTGGCGGGAGTGAGGCCAACTTACACAGACCCATGGGTGCTTCAGGGCCTCGTGGGCCGTGATGCGCTTGGCTGGGTTGATGGTCAGCATCTGGTTGATGAGGTTTTTGGCTTCAGGAGTGACGGTGTCCCACTCAGGGGACGGGAACTAGATGGGAAAGGCACACAGGCTGAGGCGATGCCTCGCCATGTGGACACCCCAAGTGTGGGAGGACAAGAGGCAGGTGAGGCGGGCTGCCCTATCCCAGCCCACACACTCACGTCATAGGCCCCGGCCTTGATCTGCTGGTAAAGCTTGTGCTGGTCCTCATCCCAGAAGGGCGGGTAGCCCACCAGAAGGATGTAGAGGATCACCCCTGCGGCCGGGACAAGCCATGAGCACGAGGCCCGCCAGAGGAGACCCACCCCAGGTGTCCCGCCAGTGTCCAGCAGCCCGTCCTCACACGCCCAACCCTCTGCTGGGCCCAGACTACTGTGCAGGTGGACAGCGTAGTGGACCCAGTCACACGAGCAGGTCGTGTCTGCTCCAAGACAAATGTGGGGAAGCCCCTCGAATGCCCCAAGAAGCCTGCAAGCCCCAGACAGCCCTAGCCCCAATGTGTGTCTCACCACACGCCCAGATGTCCACGGGCTTGCCGTACGCCTCCTTGCGGAGGACCTCAGGGGACAGGTAGCCTGGTGTGCCGGCGAAGCCTGCCGAAGGGGAAGGAGCTGTGAAGGGCTGGGAGGGGCCGCCCGCATGCCCTGCCCTCCCCGCGGGCACTCACCAAACCATGCTTGCTGGTCCCCCTGCACCTCAATGGCCAGCCCGAAGTCTGCCAGCTTCACCGCAGCCCCTTTGCACTTGCTGGCCAGGAGCAGGTTCTCAGGCTTGCAGAGAGGCAGCCAGAGCACCACGTCAGCCCGGAGCCGTTGCCGAAGGGAAGAGGAGACAGAGGCGGCAGTGTGCAGGAGAGGCCCGCGCAGGCCCACGCCTCCCGCCCACGGTGTGCTGGGCGCAGGTGCGTCCAGGCCTGTACTCTGCGGCCCAGCTCTCCCTGGGCACAGCGAGTGGCCGGCCTTCAGGAGGAAGGTGGCTTTCACTCCTAGCTTGGATCCCCTGCACCTCAGTTCGGAACCTAGGGGCCTCACAGGCCCCACCCCCAGCTCACCCTACAAGCAAGTGTGAGTGTGACAGTCCCCACAATCTGGGACAGCTGAAGCCTCCCCTTTCCAGTGGGGGGCAGCCTGCTGGGAGGATGGGCGGTTCCAGCCTGGCAGTCCCCCCTGAGGATAAGGAGAACCGCCTGGGGCTGCAGTGCCTGGGGCAGCCCTGGTCAGCACCACACACGGCCAGGAAGAAGGTCTTGTTTCACCCAACTGCCACTCGTGTGCTCGGGCAAAAATGGCTCAGGCCAGTGGACACCTGCTCCTGGCCCAGGACTGACCCTCCAGTCCAGTTTCTGGGCCCCAAACACCAGGGGCTCCAGGCCACAGTCCCACTGGCAGCTGAGCCTCTCCAGACCCCAAAAACACAGCCTGTGCGGGTCACCCTGTCACTAACAATGAGCCACCAAGGGGACACGCTTCGACCCAGTCTGCTGCAGCACTGGTCACCTGAGGCCAAATGAGACACAAGGTCCTTGCAATGGATGCAGGTTCCAGCCCTGCATGAGGAAACGGGCTTCGCTTGGAGCACTCAGGCCCCCACACAGCTCAGGGTGTACCAAGAGCTCCCGTGGTGGGCTGCGGAGTGGCAGGGGTAAGGCCTGCCCCACCCACGACTTCCCCTCTCTCTGGTGACTCACTGGGGCACACCGGGCCTATGCATCGCGATTCAGCCCATGGGAGCCGTGCACAGGTCCAGAACCCGCTTCACCCTCCACTGAAAATCTGGTAGCGACAGCACAGGCCCCCAGGTCCACTTCCGGCCTCACAGGGGTACTGAGTGCACCGAAGCCCCTGGAAGCATTGAGCAAGGTAGTGCGGGGCCCGGAGGGGTGCCAACGGTGCCAGCAGCCAGGCCTCCACCCCAGGCTCCACTCTGCCTCCTGGCAGCCCAAAAGGACCCCCTACCCTCTGCTCTCGGCCAAACCCACCAGGGGGCCACATCTGGGAAGGGAAGGATGTTCTGCTCCCACAGCAGAAGCTGGGGACCACAGCAATGGTCCTGCCTGTCCCCAGAATGGGAAGGTGGGAGACCCACTCCACTGCTACATCTCCCCTCAAATGGACCCCGATGTGCCACGGGGCCCAGGAAGAGAATGGCCACGTCCCTCTCGGGGGCCCTGTCTGAGCCTGACTCAGGCCAGACAGAGCTGGGGCTCGAGGTGGCTGCCCACTTGACCACCTCAGTCCCGGCCGGTGGAGGGTGAGCCCTGATGTCACAACAGTCGAGGCGGGGCTCCGGGCCACCAGCCTCCAAGCACAGCAGGCTGAGCAGGGAGGCGGGGCTGGACAGATAAGGGAAGGGAGGAGAGGGAGAAGGAAGAAGTTGTGCCCTGGGGTGACAAACCCTTGGAACAGAGCTCGGGGCTCGGGGGAGCAGGGCCCTGACAGGCTGGGAGGAAAGGCCGTGAGGCCGGCTCACCCCTCCTTGCACCCAGCAGCCCTCTCACTGCATCCCCACCCGCAAGGCCCTCGTCCTGCTGGGAGCCCAGAAAGTGAACCCTCAGTATGTCTGCAGACAGGCAGGTTCCAGGCCCGGCGGCACCAGGCAGAAGGTGTGCAGACACCCACATGATGGCTGAGACCCCCACAGTTGCTCACACATCTTCACGTATCACACATGTGTGCCAAAATCCCCAAACACACACACACAAACCCCCCAACATGACCACCTGGGCAAAGGCCTGTCCACACAGGGACACACAGGGACACACATGGTACGTGGGGCATTTCGTATGGGCACGCACACACGCACACACTGTACCCAGCCTCTCACACAGCATGCAGCGTGGACAGCAGCCCCGCACACAGCAGGGCAGGAACTCACCTTGAGGTCTCTGTGGACGACTCCCATCTGGTGACAATGGAGTACAGCCTCCAGGATCTGCTGGATGCAGTGACTGCAGGGAACAGCAGGCAGGTTAGAGCGGCGGCTTGGGGTGGGCTGCCCAGGGGGCGTGCGGGGGTGCAGGGAGTTGAGGCAGGGCCTCCTGCCACCTGGTGCTAGCCTCACCTTCCCCTCTGGCCTAGGGACACCGGCTCCCGCAGTGTCCCTCCAGATCATCTCGGCCAGACCTACCCTAAGCTGGGGAATCGAGGCTGACCTATACTTCGTAAGGCAGGAGGTGGAGGGGGCAGGAGGATGGGAAACTGAGGCAAGGAAGGGCGGAGTAGGCAGGGTGGAAGCGTGGGTACCACTGTGCACGATGTGCCCAGGCTGAATCCCAGCTCTGCCTCGGAGGGGCAGCAAGGCCCGGTGTGCACAACCTTGCTCCAGCCCGCGGATACACAGGGGGGCATGCCCACTAAACGGTGTGTGCTGGGCAGCTGGGCTCTGCCAGCCTGGGGTGTCCAGCCTAGCTCCCAGCACTGCTGCTCCCCAACACAGGGAGCCCCCTTTTTCCTGGGGGAGTCTGCAGTAGGACCCACCAGCCTGCACCTGACCCTCAGCACAGCCGACGCTGGACCCAGGCCAAGGTACAGGGTCCCACCCAGCTCACCTGCAGGGTGCAGCTGCTGCGCTCCATGTGTGTGGGACGAGCTGCTGAGGTCTGTGGGGCTCACAGCCTGGCAGCACCTCCTCCCACAGCTGGAACAATTCCTGGCCCGCCCCACAGCCCTAGGCCCGCTGAGGCCTTCCTCTGCCTGGTGCCATCCTTGGTCTCTGCACCTGGTCGCCAGGCACCTGTCACTGGGAGTAGTGCTCAGTTCCCTGAAGACTTGAGGCTGTAGCCCAGATGCTGTCCCCCAGGCTTGCAGAGAACAGAGCGCCTCCTAGTGGCCAACAGGTCCATCACACATTCCCGCACTGCCAGAACGATCAGACCGGGCTGAGCCCTGGCCTCTAGTCAGTCTTCTTCCTGCCATCATGTGGCCAGCCCACCGCTACAGGCTTCCCCTCCTTCTGCCAGCCATGGCCACTGGGAGCCCGCCACCCTGCTCCACACTTCCCCCAATTCCACCCCTCAGCAGGAGCCAGACCCTTCTCAGCCTCAAGCTCCTGAGAAAACTTCTTGTGTCCTGGCTGCAGCTTGGAGCCAAGCGCTCGGGAGCCCTTGTCCCCTGAATGCCACCCTCCAGCATGCAGGGCACCTGTCCCCGAATCCCACTGACTGCCCCCAGGCAGGGCAAACAGCGCCAGGGGCCTCTCTGCCCCTCCATGGGCAGGAGCAGGTGCTGCTGGGCCCTGTCTTCGCTGGCTGCTTGTCATGTCACAGCCCCGCCCCCAGGATGGTCTCCAGGGCCTCGAGTAGATATGATGGTTGAGCAATGCAGGGCTACCCAGGACACAAGTGCCCAGACTGTGCCCGATCACAGGGATGATGCCAGTGCGCAGGATGAGAAGCGACACAAGGCAGCCCTGGCTTCCTGCCTGCACAGCTGACCTCTCTCAAGCTGTGCTCCATGCTGTACGTGGCTCAGAAAGGCATCTTTTGGCCCAAATATCCCACAGGCCAAGGAGCAGCTCAGTAGTAGAGCATTTGCCCAGCGCGTGCAGTTCAATCTCCAGCACTGGAGAGACAGACAGACAGAGAGGGCATCCCAAGAGGCCATGTGGGCCCCAGCCTTCTTCCGGGTGTTAGTCTGTCTACGGAACCCCTGGGTATAGTCAGTCCCCCCAGGTCCCTCCATTCTTTATGAGTCAGACTGCTGTCTGTTTTTATTTTTTGAGGCAAGATCTCAGCTATGTCACTCAGGATGCTCTCAACTCCTAAACTCAAGCAATCCTCCTACCTCAGCCTCCCATCATGCAGACGGGGACTTCAGGCATATGGCACCATGCTGGCTTCTAAGCTTTTTCAAAAACAGTTCTAAGTATTTTCAATGTTGTTTTCTGTTTTGCAAAAGACTTGGATACTCCTCAAACTTTCCCATGAATTCAAAAACAAAAATCCACTTCCACTTTAGAAACGAATTCAGAAACTGCTTCTTCTGTCTTGAGAGAGGTCCCATGGACACACATCCAAGGGGTGCACTGGGCAGGCACCTGGGGGACTCGATACAGCTGCCGTTCAGACCTGTGAGTGCCCAGATTGTGCCACCCTCCCCTGGCGCTCGTTTCTCACTCCACCCCAAGGTGAGTTGAATTCTGCAGACACCCCACAGCTCTTAGGCAGACACCCCTCCATCGTGACTGCCCACAAGCTGAGCGTGCCCCCTCCGTATGGCCTGTATCCAGATGCCCCCCAAATCCTCGTTCAGGCACAGGCGGGTAGGTTTGAAAGTGGCTGGATCAGGCCGTGTGGATATGGATGAAGGGTGTGATTCTGGGTTAAAAGTGTAGACAATGGAAGCCTCACCTGGAGGGGCACCAATCAGTAGGCTGGTAGCCCGGCTGGAATACAAAGGGAGGGAATGGGGGCTGCTGCCGTGGCCGCCCTGCAGCCTGCTGCCCGCCTTGCCAAGGGCTTTTCTCCTCTGCCTTGCTACCTGCCTTGGAGCCAGCAGATCATCGACTGAAACTCTTAGAACCTGAGCTGAGGTCAGCTCTTCTTCCTTTAACTTGTGGGTGTTGTGTATTTTGCCCCAGCGATGAGAAAGTAACAACACCCCTCTTTCGTGAAGCCCAAGTCACGAGGGTCTACTCCACAGGAGGGAGCCGGGCTCCCATCTTCAGGCGGCCCAGAAAGTGACTCCCTTCGGAGTTCCCTGTGGCCTCTCTCTGTGTACCTTAAAAATAGATGCGTAAGTCCTGAGGCCCTCACAGGAGGCCAGAACCCCCAAAAGGACATAAGGGGTATGTGGCAGGATGGAACCCAATCTCTTCTGGTCCTGGTGACTCAGAGGGGTCCCCTGGAGCAAGTGGGGCTCTGCCATCATGCAGGCAGGAAGGAAGGGGCCTGGAAGGGGCACACAACTCTTCCCTCTGCAAATCTGCGATTTGCCAAAGGCTCCCAGAACCCAAGGCCCGCAGAATCCTCAGCCTCACCAAGGTGGTTTGGTGCCTGCAGCCACACAGGCCCAGCAGGGCCACCAGAGAGCGCTGTGAGCGTGCCAGAGACAGACTAGGCCCCAGGGAGCAGGGAGTAGAGTTGGCCCAGGCTCTGAAAGGGTGGTGGCACTTGGGGTCCCCTCCACTGGGGGGGTGTGTGCCAAGATCCAGGGCCTTCTGAGCAGCCCCCTCTTCTCCTTGGAAGGGACAACTCTGTGAAGCCCTCAAGGCTAGGTGAGGACACAGGGTCAAGGTGGGTCAGGTGTGGGAGGGTTGGATTGAAGGGGTCAGAGGGCACCAGGCCTGGGCACTGTCCATGGGCATTATGCCCACAAACTGCCAGCAGGGCCTTGGGGCTGACCTGTCGCTGGAGTCTCTACTGGACAGTTAGGGCTCTGGTTCCTTGCCTGGCATCTATGGAGCCCACCCTCCAGTCTCTGCCAGGCAGCAAGCGTATGGAGGAGCTGGTGGGGACCCACTAGTCTACCTGTCCAGCAGGCTTCCCCAGAGTGGGGCGCAGGGGCTTTGCTCCACCTCTGGTCTCCAAGCAGGCAGAGCACAAAGAAAAACTCACTTTGCTCCTCTCCGGGGGACGAGTCACTCTCAGGCACAGAGCCCCTCCCAGGAGAAGCGAGTGTCCAGAGTCCCCTCCCCAGCCAGCCTGTGGCCTCTGCTGCCTGCTGAGTGGGACTAGGATGCTCACCCCTGCCATGGGGCTCCGGGCCTGTGACCCAGGGCACAGCCACAGGAAGCTGCTTTATACACCGACATTCATTTTCTTGATTAGAAATGTAACACGTAGCAGGCAGGTGTCGTGGCACACAGCTATATAATCCAGCACTCAGCCGCTGAGGCAGGAAGAACCAAATTAGAGCTCAGCCAGGTAAGTCAGTAGCTTAGTCAGACTCTGACCTCAAAACCAACAAATTAACAAGGGGGGTGCGGCTCAGTGCAAAGGCCCTGGGTGTAACCCCAGTACACACACACAGGGCTGCGGGCGCAGCACCGAGGCAAGGTGTCCATGAATCTGATATCCAGTATTGAGGGGAAAAATAAGAATTTTTTTCTGGGGCTGGGGATTTAGCTCAGTGATTCTAGCACCTGCCTTGCAAGCGTAAATTCCCAGGTTTGATCCCCAGTAACCATATACAATAATGCCACCAGTAATCAGTACCACACACCACAGGGCTGGGCATGGTGGCTCACACCTGGAATCCCAGCACTCGGGAGGCAGAGGCAGGAGGATTGCTGTGAGTTCCAGGCTCTCCTGGGCTACATAGTAAGCGCAGGGCCAGCCTGAACTACAAAGAAAGACCCTGTCTCAAAAAAAAAAAAATTTTTTTTTCTGGTACTGGAAATCAAACTCAGGAAACTTGTGCTTGCCAGGCAGGCATGGGAAAATAAGAATTTTTAAACAGACAAGACACAGATTTCCAAAACATCCCTTATTCTGCTGCCTGGAGGAGACCACGTTGCTTTTTTCTCTGTTGAATGCAGTCTCCATGGCAGAAGAGTGGACCTGGCCCACCACCCTGGCAGCATCCCCTGGCTTGGTCCCTGGCAGCCATGCCCAACTGGGGTCCCCATCACTGGGGCCACTGTCCCTCTGTGCCGCTGCCCTGCCGAGGCCACCCACGGTGGGGTGGATGCTTGCCCACTGCCCCCTCGTGATGGAGACCCAGGGCCAGGGCTGAGCTCTGTGGATGGCACCCTGGGGCAGGGAGAGGCGGCTGCCCTCTGCTGAGCCTTGGGCCCCTGTGGGCCTCACTGCCCTGGAGCATGGTACACAGTATGCAAGGGCCCCAGAAGGGCGGCCAGCTTCCCCCTTCCCAGCCAGCTCCACAGTGACAGGCTGCATGGCAGGCGGCCTGAGAGGACACCAGCCCGGCTCATCTCTGAGGGGAGGTGGCCAAGCGTGACTCATCACAGGCCACAGATGCAACACCCAAAGGACGGGCTGGGGACACCTACACCACTCTCAGCCACCCATGAAGAGCACCCCCTTTGTGCGGGAGGCAGGCTACCCCAGCCCACACTGTTACACTGGTCAGAGACCCACAACCTGTCTCTGCCCTCTCTACTGCTCAGTGAACTGGCAGTGCCAATATCAGACTGGCACTACCATTCAGCTGCCCTCCGCAGACCACAGGAGTGACACTGATACCCAGGGCCAGATCTGGGCTACAGAAGGGGCAGAAATGGGGCAGAAGGGGCAGAAGGGGGCCAGAAATGGGGCAGAAGGCATAGGAGGGGGGCACAATGGGCCCACCTGGCATCGGCCTCACTGTAGTACTCTCGTGCCACGATGTCTTCGAACAGCTCCCCTCCAGTGACCCTGCAGTGAAAGCACACGGGGACGTGACGCCGGAGACCCGTGTCCTGCAGCCTCCACCCCGCCCTCGGCGGTCAGCACCGCTGCTACTGCCTCTGTGCCATCTGCACCCTGTCACTCTCCCCAGGCCCTGCACTTCAGCCTTTCCGGTTCACGCTGGAAGAAGAGGCTGCACCCATGGCAAGGTGACCCGAGGTGAGTGCGCCAGGGACTGTTTAATTGAGACTATGGCCCTTGAGGGTGCTACGTCCAGCACTGGAGAAAAATAAAAGCAAAGACGTGCTGTGTGTTAGCCTGGACGTGCTCCAGGAAAGTGGCCCCGAGGACCCCACAGGACCCCTCAGAACCTGTAGTGGAGGTGCCATTGATGCTTGCCTTTTACCTCTAGATGAGCCCTGTGGAGCTGGGCAGGGCCACCTAAGAGGTGGCCATCCTGGGCAGCAGCCTGGGCCCGGGACCTGCGCTGGGTCCAGCAGGCCATAGGACCTGTGCCCACCTCTAAAGCAGAAGTGGCAATGTGAGGACACACTGACGTGAGGCGGGCACATGTGTACGTGTGTGTGTGCACGAGAACGGGGCAGGGAGGGGCAGGCATCCCCAGGCCATGTGCGTGGCTGGTTCACACACCAGCTCAGTGGTGTGTGCAAAGGACAGTGGCAAAGGCCTCAGGGTCCTGGGCCAGTGCTTTGCCCCTGTGTACCTTCTGGGCACCGCAAGTGCTTAGGGATGGTGTGGTCTGGGCACCCAGGACATGGGGATATGTGCCAGGGTATGCCCAGGATACGTGCCAATTCCAGGCTGCAGCCTCAGCCACATGAGTCCCTCTTCCTCTGGGTTTCAGGCCAAGGCTGCAGACTGCCAGCCTGCCATGCCCTACGCATGGGGAGCAGGGATTCCTAGCAGCCCCCAGAAATCTCCAGAGCTCTTGAACGGCCAAGACTTCAGGGCCCTGCAGGTGACAGCAGCCACCTGACCCTGCTCCTTGTAGGCCACCGTGGTCTGAGGGTGGGGTGTGCAGGCCTCGGGACGCCCCGTGCAGCCTCCGCCCCTCACCACCTGGCCGAGAGCGGTGCCGCCCACGGCGCACACGTCCTTCTCTCACCTTCCAGCTCCTGACACTCAACGCCAGCTGCTGGCCACCAGGGGCCAGAGACAGCGCCCGCCTCAGCTCAGGGCCTCACTGTTGCTGGGAAAGGACTGGAGGAGCTGTGGGGGCTCGGGGCGACACTGCACCCGGCCTGACTCGGCCCTGGCTGGGCGGCTGAGCAGCACTGGCCGTGCCAGGTTGGATTACCCGGCTGGTGATGCAAGGCAAGATCTTGTGGGACACCCAAAAGTGGCCGAGCCCTGACAGATGGCCCGGGCACGCTGAGCAGAAGCCCCACGTGGGCAGAGGCCAGCAGGCCCATACCCCACTCCTATGGCAGAGCTGAGGGCAGCCTTGCCAGAGGTGGCTCCCGTCACCACAGCAACAACTGGGCTTCCTTGGCCATGGCACCTGGAGGCCACCAGGCCAGCCTGCAGCACGGCCCAGCCCAGGGCCCGGCTGCAGCCCTGATCCTCGGCAGCTGGGTATAGCGCTGCTCAGCGGGAGCTGTCAGGGGCGAGGGGTGACATCACCACCGCTAAATCTGCCAGGAAGCGAGGGGAGGAGCCTGCCCGACACCTTCTCACCTACAGCACACACACACGCACACACATGCGCACACGCAAACACAAAAACGCACATGTACATATGTACGTGGACACACAGGCACACACCCACAACACACACATTCATACACGCATGCCTATCTCAATACACACAGGCATGCGTGGCTGGCAGAATGCATGTATTCCCACAAATCACCTGCACACACATGCAAACATACCTACAACCCTCCACTCACACAAGGCACACATGTGCCCCGTACATATGTACTGGTGCTCTCACATGCTCACACAGATTCACACACATGTGCATATGCGTATGTGCTTTACCCACTCATGAACTCACAGGGCCCCACCCCACGGGCCAAGGTGCAGGGAGAAGGGTGAGTGAGCAGTGCCAGTCTGTAAGGAGGGCATGCACGGGGTGCCAGTCCTGTCCTGGCTCTGCAAGACTCAGGAGGGCTGAGACAGGCCTGGTGGCCAGGAGCCAGGGGGGGACATCGGGGCCTCGGGGAGAGGCTGGACAGGGGCTGGTGGCAGCGCGAGAGGGTGCAGGGCCCGAGCTCTGGACTTACAGGTCGAAGACCAGGTAGTGGAAGCCCTCCTCAGAGATGCTGTCGTGTAGACGCACTGTGGAACAGAGAGGCCGTGAGCGCGGCGGCAGCCCGGTCATACCGCCCAGCGTCCTCCCAGGCCCCACCACGCTCCCAGCCTGCCTGTCTCCCCACTCTTCGGCCACAACAAACAGGACATTAACCCAGGGCAGGAGCCCCAGATAGCCATGGGAGTGCGTAGGGCGCCAGGTGTCCATGATCGCCATCCTCCCCAGTGCCCACAGCCCTCGCTGGGGCAGAGGGGCCTGCAGAACTGGCACGCAGCACACCCCAAGGTGCAGCCCCCAGGACCGGCAGCCCTAATTTCCAGCCTGCCTGCCACAGACCTAGTGCAGGGCAGGGCCAAGCAGGGACAGCGTGGCCAGCGGGTGCTGCTCGAGATGTCTGCACAGAGCAGGGAGCATTCTTGGGGTATGTGTCCTGGGCTCTCTTCTCATGCCAGTTCCTCCTGTGCTGAACCTGGCAGCTCTGAGCGCTGTGGATGTTATGTCAAGTACCACCCAGGGCGCCGCAGCACAGAGGAGTTGAGTGACCAGCGAAAGCTCACACTGTGCACAAGGCAGAGCTGGGCTGCGATCGGGGCAGCCTCTCCTGGGACACAGGCCAATGCCTCCTGGGGTCTTGCTGGCCCTGCCCCCACCTCACTGGTGCGGCACCAGAGGGTGAAGAGCTGCCGCCTTCCTCCTGGACCACAGGGCCCCAGGGCCTTGGGCACAAACAGCTGCACAGCTCCAGCCCCTCTCTAGTGCCCTCTGGCGCTGTCCTACTTTCTAACTGGCTGCCGGTGCCTCCCTCCTGTCTCAGGTCCTCCCAGGGACCAGCTCAGCAACGTCCTTGGGCCAGAAATGCCAATGTGGCCTCAGGCTCCGGGCCACGCCCTGTAGACCCTTGGGCTCTAGGGCCCATAACAAGGCCTTCCTGTCTCACATCTCACCCGGGCATGGCACCCTCACCGCGAGGGCAGAGCCCCCAGCCTCCTCTGTGCAGTGGGCAGAGGTGCCTCCTCTCGCTGTCCTGGAATGCGTTGCACACCCGTGGGAAGCTCGGGACGCAACACTGTCACATCTGAGTGAGAGGCCCCGAGTGTTTGAGGGGCTAGCGCCACCTAGGGATCAGGACTGCTTTTCCAAGACCAGGACAGAAAGACACGGTGGGAGCAGCGGCGAGCTGGACACAGGTGCCATCCGCTCCTCCAGGGCTGGAGGCTGCCCGTGCTGACAGGGCCAGGCAGAGGACAAGCTGGTGACTCCGGCCCCACACGCCTCCCCGGCTGATTTCTGCCCCAGGTCCCTATCTCCACTAGGAATTCCCCTCGCCCAGGCTGGCAGTGTCCCCCTCAGACACGGAGGGGCCCTAGGGTGTGACCAACATCCCTCGAGCCACCTGCACTTGGGGACACACTGCCCATCCTGCCCTGCGGAGCCCGGAAGGCACAATTCCTGAGGGGAAGGGGCCTATTTCCGTCCTCCATGCTGCAGAGAGGCTGAGGTGTCAGCAATGTGGCTCCTGAGATATCATGGAGACAGCCTGTCTGGAGGGACTCCCCTGCCCCACACCCCCTCCTGCTGCAGGGGGTGACTGGAGGCCCGAGGGGTGCAGGCCTGGGGGTCCCTCTTCCTCAGCAGGATGCAGGGAGGCCGGGATCCACAAGGAAAGCCAGGGCGGGGCAGAAGCATAGGCTTTCCTAAACACTTTTAACATTTTAAAAATAGTGAGGCGCTTATTTTAATGGCTTAGAAGACAATCTAACTAGTGCGTGAGATCTGTGAATTCACAGGGAGCCTGAGCACAAAAGTGAACTGTCACAAAGTCTATTTAGGAAACAACAGTGGGTAGATAACGCTGTACAGAGAGGTGGCGCAAGCAAGGCCTCGTGGTGTCCTGGGCGAGTCTGGATGCCCTGGGTCCGCTGACATGGCAGATGTGGCCCAGGCCCGGTGTGCCCCCACCCCCGCCCCATGCTGTGCTGTGGGCTCCCGCTGTTGGGAACTCCTTCCCTTAGGGCTGAGGGCTAGCTGCCAGGGCCATGGCCAGGGTTCCTTCACGCTGGTCCTCAGCCCTCCCCTCAGGCACCCCTCTGCCCAGCGGCCCCCGAGAAAGGATGTCCGCTCCAGCCCGAGACACAGAAGTGAGGTTCTCTGACCTCCAGGCCCCGCCGGGTCAGCCGAGCCATGTGCAGAGGGGAGCCGGGGTGGCTGTGGCCTCAGGTTCCAGCTGACTCTCCCAGCGCTTTCTCTGTGTCCCCCAGGCCCTGGGGCAGCAGTAGGTTTGGGACCTGCTCTCCCAGTGCCTGCTCTACCTCACTTCTGGACAGACGGGTCAGGGGCCAAGGCAAGGCTCTTAGGATCCTGCCCGGCACAGGGTAGGCTCCATAAACATGCAGAACCATGGATTCTAGAACCTTCCCTGGGGATGGCATTGACCTGGATCACATTCAGATGGGCACAGGCCAACCTGGGCTCAGGATAAGCAGTCCATGGACATCAAAGCAACTGCTCCTGTTACCCTCACCCAGAGGGGCGTCAACCCTACTGCACTCAGCCCCTTTGGACCCCTGGGGACGCTAAGGCTGAGGACTCCGTCACCAAACCCTCAGGAACCCTGGGCCACCCAGGGCTTCTGTTTGTTCCAGGGACCCAGAGGTCAGTCCCACACCAGGGCTGCACCTGCCGAGGCCGGTGGACTCTTCCTTATCTGCCCTGCAGGGTCTCCCCTAGCACTCTGATGCAGCAGGACACCACGTTAACCTTGGGGCATAGGTTCCCTGGCTCCAAGAGGCCCAGCCAGGCCTCCGCCCTGTACCAGGTGCTGCCAAGGCCAAACCCAGTACCTTCCCACTGCCTCCGTGCCTGAGCAACAGAGAACCACCCCTGCCTCAGTCTCCCCTAGGCCAGCAGCTAGGTGGGCTAGTGTAGCTGGGTTTGGGCAGCTGTAAATCCACTCACACTGCCCCTCAGCTCAGTGGACCCCAGGCCCATGACCTCTGTGCTGGGTGTGAGGTAGCAAACATGTCCAGACTCCTCAGATCTCCTCCAGGGGAGCGTGATTCCCTCCACTCCTGTGCGGGCTTCAAACTGATAAGGCAAAAGTCACAGCTCCTGGACTGCACAGAAGGGCACAACTCTTTGGAGGTCACCCGAGTCCCCTCGGACCGAGCAACCCTGCTCCTGGGTACAGATCCACAGGACCTGCAGGGACTCACACCTGGGCTCTGCTCACAACAGCCAAGGGGCAAACAGGTGCACACGAGGTGGGACCTCCTTGCCGGGCGTTATTCGGCCTTGAAAGGGGAAGGAATCCTGACTAACATGGTAGCCCTGAGGACAACACCAGGGAAAGCAGCAGCCACAAAGACACACACTGTACAGTCCACTCCTACATGGTCCCCAGAGCAGCCAGGTTCATAGACAGAGGTAGAACTGGGGGTTCCGGGGCTGAGAGGGTGAGGAGGAGGGTAGGGAGTCTGCTCAACAGGAACAGACTGTTTAATGGCTCTGAGGGCTTTCTGTTTCACAGATGCAGACGGCCTAGAAGAGTATACACACTGTGAGTGTATTTAACGATCAGTACTCTGTACACCTGATTATAGTCCTCAAAATGCCTATACCTCCTGTCTCCCTCCCTCGTCTTTTGCACTATCCCTCCTTCTCTGTTTACTAGGTGCAGGTGTTGAAAGCTCTGGCCCCCTCATGGGAAGGTCTTGGGCCTCTAGGAGCTGGGAATGGTCCCTGGGCAGGGCCATGCAGGGGACCCTGGGACTCACTGCTGCTCCCTAGACGCTCCTTGGAATTACTGAACACAATCCCATGCTCCCGAACACACAGAAGCTGGGGTCTCCCATGCCGGCTGGCATAGGCGTGGGAATCATTTTGCCGTACCCCAGAAGGCCACGATACCACGAAGCAACCTTAGGAAGTGGGAGGCTCTTAAATTTCCTTCCACCAATAAGGTCTGCTTCGGCTTGGAGCTGGGCACGACTCCAGGCCCTGCTCCTGACGCTCCACTCCACACACGGACGGGGGCTTCCACTTGACTCCTTCAGCCTCCTACAGGTCCTGCAGGCGGCCAGGCACAAGCCACTGTCACAGGCAGGGACTGGCTGTTCCTGGCCCAGCCCTGACGGGGACAGAGCCCTTCCGGGAACCTCCATGGCCACTGCATCCCGCCCACTCCCAGACAGAGCGTGGACCAGGGCCTGCTTGGACTGACCCAGACCTTGGCCGGGCATCAGCCAGGGGAGGGAGACGTCTTGTTCAAGAACTACCCACAGCACCCACCCGGGAACACCTCGTGCTCCACCACGGTTGACGGGCCTCCTTCCCTTGGCACCCGGGAAGCCGTGTGCCCCAGGTGTCCTCTTAAAGCATAGCCTCCTAGGTGCCATCCTGGCAAAAGTGAACGGAGCCTTTGACAGCTGGTAAATCCTCACACCCCACCCTCCACAGGGTGTGCACCTGTTTGCCCCTTGGCTGTTTATTCCAGGGGACCCAAAGGCCAGGTGGGCAAGGCCTGAGGTTGGGGGGACAGGCAGTGGGACCCAGGCACACAGCTGCACACCCTCAGCTGGGAGCCCGGAAGGCCAGGGGTGGTAGCACCTAGCACACGGGACGTCCAAGGTGACCTCCTGGGTCTGCAAAGGGGTCCCTGCAGCTCTGAGAACGCAGCGCCCAGTGCAGGCTGCAGGATAGAGACTGAAGCTGCGCCGCTGGACTACTGGGGTCCAGACCCCCGGACGGCTGGAGTCCACTGACATCTGACCCGACTGCAGGGAGGGGCTTCCAGGCCACTCACCTTCCCCCTCCTGCGCAGAGCCAGCCCTGGACTTCTTGGAGACTTCCCCGAGAGCCACCAGCCTTGGGCTATGGGCCCCAAACACCCTGTAACCACGCTCACAAACACCCACTCGCCCTCCTCGGGCTGCTCACCAATGTTGGAGTGCTTCAGCAGGCGGCAGATCCGGGCCTCTCTCTCCAGCTTCTGGTGATCTGGGGACACAAACGGACAAGGCTTCACCTCGAGCCTTAGCAGCTTGGCCCACGAGCTCCACATCACAACAGACCTGTGAGGGTGGGCAGCCATGGCTGGCCAAGAGGATGTGGAGATTCCAGAGTGGGGGCTGGGGCCGGGGGCACACCTCCACTGGCTTTGTCGCAGAGGATGGGTGTGGGCACTGCCAGGCCACCAGCCAGCACCATGCCCAGCTACTGGACAGGGACAAGTGGCAGATGCCTGGCAGAGATGCCCAGGGGAGGCAGCAGGTGGACAAAGTTGGGGTTGAAAGTTCCCGCGTGATGCAGGACACAGCACCGTGTGCGGTCTGCCCTAATTCCATTCTCTCCAGGGATCTGCTGATGGCAAATCGGTCCTTCCAAGGCAGCAGGAGCGAAGTCTGCGTGGTAGTGTGTCTCTGGGCGGGTGGGGGTGAGGTGTGATCCCGGAGCCCAGAGCCCCACACCCCACTCCATCTCCTCTCCCAATGCACCAGGCTTAGCTCAGACAGCTGGACATTGCCCCACCACTCTGAGCTGCCTCTGGGAAGCGCAGTCTCTCCGTAGGATGCTCAGAGGTGGGACGGCTTATCAGTCAGAAGTTTCCCGTCTCACACAGAGGTGCCAGGGTGATTTAAAATGCGATGGAGTGGGCAAGAGCAAACCAAGAGCCCGTAGGTGAGGGAATGGGGACGGCATTGCAGCCACACCCCCCAGGGCCAAGCACACCCGTGCCAAGGTGATACCCAGGGAAAGGTGACCACCAAGGAGCGCCCAATGTGGTCCTTTGTGTACAGCCAGGTGGAAACAGGTGCGCTCCGGGCTACAGCCTCCCGGACTATAAGGAAAGCAGGTGAATCTTCGGCACTCGGGGCAGTGGCTGCCTCCCACTGAGACCTGGACCCACACTGCCAGCTCCGTCACGAAAGACAGCGAACCTAGTCCACCAAGCACCCGGCCAGGCGCCTTCCCTGCAGGGACCTCCACAGCCCGGCGCCGGTGCTGGTCCAGAAGCACACCCAGAAGGCTTTCAGCCCAGCCCGAAGCTTCTGGTCTTTGGCAAAAATCATCCACATAGTCTGGTTGTCATCTGTGCTCAGAGGCCCAGGAGCCCAGGGGATATGGACAAAGGACACAGGCCGCTTGTGCAGCCAGTCATTTCGGGGACGCATCCAGCAGGTGCCCTTTCCTGCCCCAGGACAGGCCCTCACCCCGCAGCACCGCACGCCTGCTACCATCCGCATCCCAGAGACGCCGAGCCGGGCAGGTGGAGACGGACCCACACCGCTGCGCTGCCGCACCGCTCTCCAATCTGCACTGAGCCCCACCGGGGGCCGAGGCAGCCAGGGGTCCACTCTGGTACGAAGGTGAGGGGGGGTCCTTGGAGCAGCCCCTTCGAGAGCTCAGGCATGGACAGAATCTGCACCCACAGTAACACACCGACGGCGATGAGTTCATTCACCATGGCAGAGAAGCTCACACACACACACACACACCGTACACGACACACCTGCTCCCAGGAAGGAGCTGGTGCAGAGAAACTCAGGCAAAACACATACTATTTAGTCCTCCTACCAGAGACACAGCCCACAGACAGACTACAGCATTCATTTATACTCCATCCAAGTGCTTATCAAAAAAACCCCAAAACAAAAAATACCAAAAACAACTTTACTCAAAGACCAGAGTCTGCAATTATCCACCCGCCTGCCTGGATTCTAATGATAGCGCAGCACCCCGAGATTCCACCCTCAGGGAAAGCCGAGGCCGGAAGCTTTTCTAGGTGATTCCGCCCACACCGAGGAGCCCAGGATCGAAGTGTGAAGCTCTGGCCTGCCGGCTGGCCAGCTGCTCAACACCCTGGGGGCCCCAAGGTCAGCAGTGTGTGGCACCCAGGGCTGGGTCACAGAGGGACAAAGGAGGCAGTGGCCCCAGCCCAGCCTGATCAGGCACTCTGAGTGTCAATGCAAGGTGGTCCGTGGGTCCCCACACCAGCACAGACTGTGGCTCACGAGGCCTTGGAACCCAGGCCCTCTGGTCGCTCAGAGACCATGTGAGGAGAGGGGCAGGGCCTCCTCTGCAGTGGCCTCCACACAGCACAACCCCCTCCATTCCTGCAAACACTGTGTCCATGGGGGCAGCAGTGCCAGTGTTTGGGGGGAGGGGACATGTAGAGGGGCAGATGGCAGCCCGACAAGGCCACCCTTCTCCCGTGCTGACCCTCTGGGAGGCCCACCTGCAGCAGCATGACAAAGCAAACCACTTGTGGTAACGTAGGAAGGACACTCCGGGCTCTGCCGGCCTGGCTGTCACATCAACTTGGCTCGAGCCACCTTTCAGGGACGGGGACACAGCCTTCCAACATCAGCCACTGCTGGTCCATGGCCCCAGAGGGCTAGGAGTCAGGAGCTGAGTGGGAGCACCGTGGGGCTGTCACGGCGCTGGCTCCTGAAAGGCGATAGGCAGGGCTGCTGACGCCAAGATAGACGCACAGCAGTGACCTCCCTGGAGCACCTGCCACGTAATGGTGCCATCTGCTCTGTGCACGCGACAGCTGACGACTTGTTTAATTCCGAGTGTGCCCTGGGAGGCCAGGTGTGGCAGGCTAGGGCCTGGGGACAGCCCTCCTTCAAGATCCCAGGACAGGGTGGCGTGGGATCCTGTACCATGTGTGGACAGTGCACAGAGGCCACGGTCACATCCGAGGCCAGGTGGAGGGCACGCCTCCGTACATCTCCTGGCCGTTCTCCACTTTCTCTTCTCCCTTTCTGCAGATCTGACAGGGTGTCCGGGTGGAGCTGGAGGCTCCCCGCCCACCACAGCCATCCTCCCTGCCAGAGTGACTCACAGTGGGGGGGTAGAGGTGGCATCGAGGAGCCAGCCGCAGGGGACAGGAGGCGTGTGGGTGGCACCCAGCCCTGCCAGCTGCAGGCTGTCATAGGAGGACACCAGGCGGGGCAGAACAGGGCAGGCTGGGGAGACAGCCTTACACGAGGGGAGCCTGCCCCCTGCTGCCCACACACCCATCCAGGGCCCTGGGAGGAGCCCTGATCTGCTGGCCATGTGGCCTGGGACAAGTGACACCCTTCCCCACCCGAGATGGCCTGGGGCTATGCTGCACTGAACGTGCCGACATGGGCAGATGGTCTGAGCAGCGCCTGGGGCAAGGTGGCCTTGTCACCCCGAGAGGCCGCAGCACCACAATGGGCCCTGTTAGCTCCAGGGCTCCGAATCCCACTGGGGCCTCAGTTTCCTCGTTAAAAGGACAGGGCAGGTATCATGACCCACACTGGGCTGTACCCACCATCGTGACCCCCCATCCCCACACCCCCAAATGCTGAGCCCATGTCCATCCAACTCTGCAGCCTGCAGTGGGGCCAGGCTCGCTCCCTGGACCCTCAGAACAGGGCAGGACTCGGCCCAGGTGACCACGGGTTCGGCCCTCCTTCTCACTGCCTCAGATACCAGCACCATCCAGCGGCCAGAGAGATTTTGAGAACCTCAGATGGCAATGCCCAGGTCCTTTGGGCCCTGTCTAGTACTTTGCCCTGGTGAAGCCAGACTTCTCTATATCTTCAGCTCCTACAGGGCAACCCAGGCAAGGCCTCTGTCACATTATCAACTCCAGCCAGCAGGCACAGGAGCAAGGTGGCCAGGGGGAGGTGGGGCTGGGCCTGGTCGGGGCTGGACGCCCTGGGAGAACCAGGGGCTCCCTCCCCACCTGCCTGCTAGAAGCTTCTCCGAGGGTGTCAGGAGTTGAGGCAAGGGTGCATGTGGGCGATGGGGACAGACACTTTTCCTCCCTCGCTCCAGCATCAGGGTCTCCAGGAACGCACTGTCAACCCACACCACCTCCTGAGGCACAGGCGGCTCTCTCTGTGGCTTCCGGTGCATGTTTTGTTTTAAGAAGCAAACAGGCAACCAGCAATTAGCCTGGCAGCAGAGCCAGCAGCTACATGCAAGGCGGGAGGCACCCGCAGGCCTGTCCTACAGCTGCCTGCCACTCTGCTGAGACGAGAGGGCGCGAGGCTCTGGAGGGACCGACCACCCCTGTGGGGTGCACCCTCCCCTCTGCATGGGGGCATCACTCAGCATGGAGCACAGGAGTCACAAAGGGTGACCTGACATGCGGGTCTTGGGCACATGTGGTCACTCTGGGGCCACAAAGGTGGGTCCCCACTCCTGTCTCTCCATGGGGCCATGGTCCAGGCACTGACAACCCTACCAGTGCCCTCTTCAGAATGAGAGCCATCTCCAGGCACAGATGTGGCCTGGAAACTCTTCTGCGTGAGGCCATCTGAGACACTTGGAGCTTCAGTCATAGCTTTCCCAGATGAAACTCTCTCCTCACCCGGGCCCAGGCACCGTGCCCAACCCTCCCTGCACAGATCTGTGGCTTCCTGCAACCTGCCGGATTATCCAGATGGACAAAACACATTGTGCACTGGGCACCGGTCACCTCTCCTCTGTTCTGCAAGGCCTGAGTCCCCAGCCCCGCAGGCTCGGTCATCCAGAGCAGCCGCAGGGGCCCCTCTTGGCGCAGCGTCTCTGATATCCAACCCCTCTGCCATCTACTGCAGTGTTGGTCCCTCAGCCCCAGGACGGCCCCTCAGTCCAGGGCACTCGGACCTCAGCTCTGTCGGGAAGACACAATCGTGGCATGGGGGCCTCGCTTCCACTCTCTCCTTTCTCACCAGTCTACATGGGTGGGGGCCTGCCCACAGCCTCCACCTCAGCCTCCTGTGGAGACAGCGAGGGACCCAGCACCATGACCCCATCCACACGGGCACAGGCCCAGCACGTTCTCAGGCCGAGGCCCACGGGTGCAGGATCCACAGGTCACAGGCCTAGTCGTGGAGACAGACTCGAAAGGGCACAGGAGCCTCATCAGGGCCACAGTCCAACTCTCCCATCACCACGTGCCTGCCTAACTGCTGGCTCTGCTCCGCTCTGCCCACACGCCCCTGTCCTTGCCGAGCCTGGACGATGCGTGGATATCAGCAAGGGGCGCCTCAGCCTGAAGCCGCCTTTTCCAGCCTTTTTACACCAGTGAAGGAACAGGGAACACAGGAGACCCTGCTGAGACAGAAGTGCCAGCTCTTCCGCTCTGTGACAAAGGAGGGGGTGTGGTTCGGCTGACAGCCCCCTGAGGAGGACCTGGGACAGCCCCATGCTTGCTGAACCACCCTGAGAGGTCTCCTCCCCTCTCTGAAGCATCAGCAGGGAAACTGCTCAGAAAAGTGGCAGAGTTAAAAAAAAAAAAGTGGCAGAGCTGAGGGGAGGGGCCAGGCCCAGTACTGACACCCTTAACCTCTTCAAACCCCAGTCAGCTGTGATGAGCACATCCAGCCCTCCTCATGCGTCCGTTTTTTGGCCCCATCACTTCCATTGCTCCCGCCTCTGCCATCATAACTGCACTCGTCCTAGAACCCATACCTGCTCCCAGAATATCTACCCTGACCCCCTGGGCTTGAATTTGAAACAAGCAATAGAAGTGAAATTGGTTCAATCACCAAGCTCAGATCAGTTTGAACCAATAGGAGGGCTCATATTTGGACCAACCAACAGGCACAGATTTAGACCAATCAGTAGGCTGAAATGTGGACCAATCATAGGACTGAATTTGGACCAAACTTTAATATGGACCAATCACTGGGGCCACAGCTGCTATATCAGCAGCACTCTGCTCGCCCTTCTTCCATTGATCTGGTGGTGGGGCTGCCCCTGGTCTATCACCTGTCTGTCCAGCAGTCACAGGTCCTGTTGTAATAAAGCCTTGCTCCAGTGGTTTCACGTGAATAGTACTTCCTCTAAGCACCTGGGGTTGTTGGCCATGACAACAGAGATGAGACCAGCAGTGGCACCTTGACTGCTAATTTCTATCTGAATGGAGCTAAAAAGCGCACTCAACTGGTGGGCAACAGTGCCACTGAGGCCTTGTGGCTGCAGCATGGCCCGCTAGCCATCTGGCACTTCACACAAGGGCTTCACAATTCCTGCACCATCTGAGGACTTTGCTAGTCTCTGACAGCCTCGTCATCCTCACAGAGCCATCTAGAAAGGCCCAGCCTGAGCTGCCCTCACTGCGCTGCAGCCAGGAGGTCCTGCGGGCAGCTGTTGAACACACCAGCCTCCTCACGAGCTCCTGCTGCCGAGGCCCACAGGCAGCCAGTGCTGGCTCCACACTGCCACACAGGGGTGGTGACTCGGGCCCCAATGCCTTCATCCCAGTCACCCACTGCTTAGGGTGGGCAAGGCATCTCAGGTCCTCCAGGTTGGGGAGCATCGGCCCTCAGAAGCCAGGCGGCACGGGGGCAACCTTGCACCCATTTGAAGAGGAGATGGAAGCAGAAGCGCCCGGAACCCTACCGAGGTAACGGAGCCTGGCCCCGCGGCTTTAGCCCCAAGGAGAGTAGCAGAAGCCAACAAGCTGGCCCCTGGGAATCCCCCCGCCCCCCGAGTACATGGAGAGCCCTGCCCCCCTGCCAGCTCAGGGCCCCTTGCCTGCAGCCCTGCACCCCCAGTGGAGTGGGCACTGCTCCTGCAGTCAGGACACACTGGCACCCAGGGGTCCAGGGGCACAGGAGCCCGATGCTGTACCTGGGCCACCTGCACCGGCAGCCAGCGCCAGTGAGCAGGTAACTCAGGTCCCTCTATCCTACGCAATCCAGGATGCCCACGGCTGTCCCCCACTTCCACCCTGCTCTAGGGCTTCTTTCCAGAAACCACTGATGTTCCAGTTGTTACAAATCTATTATAAAACACCTTCCTCCCCTCCACCTCGTCTCCTCCTGCCACACAAAACACAGGTAACCAGACAAATCAGAACTTCAGATGGCGAAGCCTAGAAGTAATGTTTTAGTACAAGCCACTACATGCTCTACGGAACACACTTTCCCTCTGTGTTTCATATTTATCTGCCATTGAACTGAGCTGCGAAATCCAGCAGCCCGTGCCTGGTTCCCCCTGGACATCACAGGATGGCCACCGGGCACCCCTGGCCCGACCTCCCCTCCACTCCCTCAGAAGCTGCAGCAGTGTCCCAGGCCCACCCCACAAACCCGTTGTGGCCCTAGAACCACAGTTACAGGCTTTGGAGGGAGCTCCCCGAGACCTCATCCTGTGCCTCCTGACCAGCTCCCTTAGTCTGCCCGCTGTGGGAGTCACAGAGGGAGAAGGAGGTGCACAGCCAGGAGGGTCCCTAGGCGGCGCGCACGGCTTTCTGCGCATGCTCAGCTGCCCAGCACTGCAGTGCTGTCCCTATTAACCCAGTTCCGTGGATCCTGCCACTGCACTCCATTCCCCTGGGTGGGGTCAATCTGGGCTGCAGGTCGCAGGGCCCCTGGAAGGCGCTCTGCAGGCTGAGGGCACAAAGGTCGCAGGCAGGCGAGGGCTAAACTGCGGTCCTCTCCTGCAGGCTCCGCCCACCCGCCAGGACAGCTCCTCCCCTCACCCGGGGCAGGTGGAAGTGAAGGGAAGGGGCAGCACAGGAAGCCCGGGCCTCCTCACCTGTGACGGCTGGGGGCACAGGACGCCTCTGAGCCAGCACCAAACCTCAGCCTGCCAGGCCAGGTGAGGCCTGAACCCCGTGTCCCATCACCAGGGGCTCCAGGGTCGACCACCTGCCAGGGGTCACCTCTGCCTGGGCCTGACACCTACTCACCTCTGCCAGGGAGTCATCCATGCAGGCAGGAAACCAGACAGCAGCCCTTCCTCGACCGTGGGGGTGGGGTAACAAGACTTGCGCGCCTAACGATCTCTTTACCCCTAGTCAATTAACGTTCCTCCAACTGCTTTTGTTAACGGTAGTTTAATAATCACTAATTATTCAGTACATTCACAGACTCTGAATGTCTCACAATCCTCCATTTAATTAAGTATTAAATTTTAAAAATCCAACTGCTGCTGTCTTTAGCATAGCGGATGGGATTGAACACTGGCCGCCCCCGAGGCCGTGGTCCTCCTGTCCGGGGCCACCACCTCCTTCTGCAGCCCAGCCTCGAAGGACCCACGCGTCTGCCGTGGGCTGGGGCAGCTCTGGCACAGCCAGCGTGGGGACATAGCATGTCTCACAGTCCCGGGGATGCTCACGGAAGAGGGGAGCCCCACGTTTGTACTGCACTCCTTAAGGGGTGGGCACACGGCAAGAGGTTCCCCTTCACCCTGCTATCAGGGTCCCTGTCCATCCCCCACTTGTAGGGTCTTCACAGAGAAGCACAAACCCTACTATTAAGGGAGAAGGAGGCTCAGATCTTGGGCCTGCTGGATGTGGGGGTACGGGGAGACCTGGAGGACTGCAGGAGCACTGGGGTGCTGAGAAGCGGGTGCCACTGCCATCCAGCAACGTGGTCAGGGACTGGGGTACCTGCGCCTCCCAAGTGGACAGCATCTGGTGCTCACTGTGCCGTGTGGGGCTGAGCAGCTCACCAGGGTCTCTTCGGGGTGCAGGCCTGAGACACAGCTTGGACTCAAGGCGGAGGCACTGCCCTGGAGCTGTGCAGCCCAGTCAGGACCAACTCTAGGGCCGCATAGACATCAGCTTCGGGTGGCCAGTGGACATTATTAACTGCTAGGATATGCTAGCACAGATGGACAGTCCCCACCATCGCAGGCCAGATCAGCCCTGTCCACAGTGAGCGCCTGTGACACTGCCAGCCTGCCTCGTGGGCCCACACTCCTGCACGCGGTGGTGAGCGCACACGGACAGTCCTCAGGGTCTGGGCGTCAGTCCCCGTGGTCCCTGCCCACTGCTCGCAGTGACAGCGCTTCTGCACCCCCGTGGGTGCCGACCCTGCCGCTCTCAGGCTCCCAGGCCTGACGCAGTGTCTGCAGCAGGAGCCATAGGGCCTTGCGGAGCACCGTGCACCGGCACTGCCCCGTTCTCGGCCAGGCTCAGAGAGCACTGATCAGAGGAAACACTCACTGCCCCCACCGCCCGGGCATGCGGAGCTCAATGTCCACATGGTGGGAGCTGGCTGCTGGCCACTGACGGGCCCCATCTCCCAGCAGAGGTGCGGGCCACAGCCCCTCACCGCAGTTTGCTTGGATCCAGGTTCAGGGTCTCATCAGAGTTGCTGGCCATGTCTTAGGAGGGCAGAGAGGTGACAGACACGCTGGCACTGCTGTCTCCCTGAGGTGGTCGAGACCCCGCCCTGCTTGGGCCACAATGAACTTGGCCACCTTGCCTTGGGGGCAAAGAAACCTGGACCTACACGCCACCCTCAGCCCTGTGTCCCGGCACCAGGCAGCCAGCTGGAGACCGACTCCTACTTGACTGTGGTCATCGCAGGTCCGGACAGCACCCCAAAGGGGCAGCGGCTGGCTCGAACCTCCCCCTCTCTTAGGGCAGGCGTGTTTGCTGAGCCCTTGCTTAGAAGACTCCATAAGTAGGTGTGCTGTTGTAGGCCTGTGATCCCAGCACTATGGGAGGCTGAGGCAGGAGAATCACAACTTGGACCTCAGCCTGGGGAACTCAGTGACTTAGCAAGACTTTCTCTCAAAATGAAAACGAAAAAAAAAAAAAAAAGATCTGGAGATGTCTCAGGTTCAATCTCTAGCATCTCAAAACAAGACTCACTTGTCCTCCAGCTTGGCCCGTGCCACATACCCCTAACCCAAGCTAATCAGGAGGATCAGAGCTGAGGACGTAGTCGATGGAAGGCCCAGGTTCAATCCCGTCACACCTCGGCCGGTCAGAGTGGAGCCCACGGTCCCCCAAGCTGGAACTGCCGGCTCCTCTTGGCACAGCCCTGTGAGTGCAGGACAGCAGCAGTGCTGGCCATGAGCACCATCCCTGCAGCTGGGAGACAGAGAGGCTGCAGACGGGGGATGGGAGGCCAGGGAAGTCCCATAGACCCGGCCGGGAGGTGTGTCCCTCAGGCACCCTCGCCAAAGCCTGTGCCCGAGTGCCCAGCCACCACCCTGCCCTGTGCTGCCGGCCCGCAGGCCACACCCACCTACCTCTGGCGGATAGCTTCTTGGTGTTGATGATCTTGGCAGCATACTCATGGCCGGTGCAGAGCTTGACACAGCGGCGGACCACAGAGAAAGCCCCCCTAGGCAGGAAATCGGGGAGGGACAGAGACAGACAGGGGAGGCAGTTAATCCCCTGGAAACACTCGGGGGCTGGTGCCCTCCAGTACCCGCAGCCAGGCCCCACATCCTGGGTCCGCTGGACTCGGGGTCCACACAGGGCGCTCGTGCCAAGTCCACAGATCCAGTGCGTCCTCCTGGAGGGCGGAAGGACGAGTTGGTGCAGCCCGACAGGGCACGCATATGCAGTGCCGAGGGAGGAGGAAGCTCACCACCAGCGGCGGAGCGAGGAGAGGACCCCTGCGGCCCCACCCCTCTCCGTTCAGGCTGAGGCAGGGTCCCCAGTGCGGAAGTGAAGCGACGCCAAGGCCAAAGTGACGGCCTTGTGACCCTGCCCACAGTCCTGCCGAGGTCCGAGGTCCGTGCAGCTAGCTACCTGGGCGTGCCCTCTGACCTCTGACCTCTGCCCCGGCACCCCCACTCAGCACAGCACAGGAACCCCCTCAAACATCTAGGCGGGGACCCAGATAGAAGAGATTCTCGGGCAGGAAAGTTTCTTCTTTTTTCACTATTCTTTGAGATAGATCCTTGTAAAAGACATATTATTCTCTTTCTTGGAAAGATAAATACTCCTGTCCAGCTGGTACTCCCTCAGCGACGTGGGTGGTTCTGACCAGTGACCACACACTCAGCCGCTGCCTGGCTGCTTCCCCCGCCCTCAGGATGGAAGAGGCCACAAGCACTTTCAGCGCATACCATGCAGGCCTATGTCCAAGATGTCCAAGAATGGGGAGGTCAGCACCAGCACCGCCTTGTGGGGACTCAGCAGGGTTCACAGCCACAGGGCACAACACAGCCCATCGGCGCTGCCACAGGCCAACTGCTATGCACCCTTCAAGACCCCCACACAGCAGGGTCTCTAAAGGGCACCGCCCCTCACACGCTCTCGCTCCGCTCCTTCATACAGTGACGCATCTGCCTGCTGCTCTCGTCCCCTGCACACGTGCCCACCTTGGGTTCTGCTGGCAGGCAGGGTCCAGCCTGGGGGCAGGAATCAGAAGTGACCCGAACACCTCAGGGGACCAGAGGCCAGGAAGACAGGCCAGGACCCAGTGCAAGGAGCCACTGAAGCTGGGGGAAAGCAGTCTGCTCCGGTCATGAGGACCACGGGCTTTAAGATCAAACTGAACTAACAAAAACCGCTCCGAGCCCCTGCCCTGCTGACGGCCCGGAATCCGTCTCATTTACAGTGGGACCTGCGGTGCCAGGAAGGGGACGGGTACCACAGACCACCAGGCAGGTGGCACCAAAGGGGGGGACAGACAGATCGCAGGGCCCTGGCGTTCCAGGAGCCTCAGCTCTGAGGGACCTTCAAAGTAGTACCCCAGAACCTACATTTGTGACCATGAGTGGCTCCCTCTGTCCCCACAGCCTGTCACCCAACCTTTCCACGGCGAACCACGGGGCCCAGCACAGCATGGCTCTGCAGGCCGCTGCTGGACCAGGGGCTCTGGATCTCGCCTGGACCAAAGCAGGGTAGAGGAGCCCTCGGGGCCCCCTGGCTGGACCTGCACTCTGGTGAAGACAGGGCTCCCGGGGATCCTGTTCCAGCACCTTCCTCTGCTGCGCTAATGGCCAGGGACTTCATCACAGGGGACAGTGACAGCCCCTCCACTCCCTCCGGGGCCACGGCCTGGACACATGAGGTGACCACAGAAGACCAGTGCCAGTGGCCAAGGAGAGCTGAGTCGGTGCGCTCAGCCGAGCCTGGGACGCCGCCTCCTCTCTGCTTCTCAGCCATGTGCACACTGGCCGCTTCCTCCCTCAGAGCTCTGGGCTTTTCTGTCCCCTACTGTGTCCTGACCAGGGTCTTTGCCAGCTCTTCCCGGGCCGGCTCACCATCCGCACAACAAACCAGTAGACCCTGACCTCCCCACAGCGCCTCTGCTTGCTGCATGACATGGCGCCGCTCACCATGATGGCACAGGGCCGCACCAGAGACTATTCAAAGGCCACTGGCCAGGCCAGGGCACGAGGGTGCCCAGGATCCCGGTGGAAGAGCAAAGACTCAACTTCCGCCTGCCACGTCCATGGACACCACCCGGGGGCTCTATGCCAGTCCCACGAGGGCCAGGGCTGGCCCCGCAGGACAGCACAGCCCCTCCATCCCGCAGGTCCTCAGCAGTTTGCCGGGTCAGGCCACGGGGGCGCAGTCCTGCTTCCTGCTGCGAGTCACCACGCTGCTCTTCTGGGATAGCCGCGGGCCGCCCGGTCCACTCTGGCTGTTCAGCCTGATACGGGCACAACAGGTGCTTTAAAAAAACCAAAAAACTTAAACCAAGCTGCTATTTGTCTGTGTGCCAACATTTTTTTTTTTTAAAAAAGGTTTCCTACCTCATTACAATAAGCTCTAGGAGAATGAGGGAAGAGAGGGCTTTTATATTTTAATAACTGATTATTATTACTATTATTATAGTACAAGGAATTACACCACAGCTGTCACACTGCGATACACTCCCACCTCTCTTTACTTTGAAGACAAGGTCTCACCAAGTCACTAAGTTGCCCAGGCTGGGACTGAACTTGTGACCCTCCTGCCACAGCCTCTCGGAGTGCTGGAATCACAGGTGTGCACTACTGTCCCTCGTGTACTTCTTCATTTTGAGATGAGTCCTGCTATTTTCCCGGGCCGTCCCTGAACTCCTAGGCTCATGCAACCCTCCTGCCTCAGCCTCCAGAGCAGCTAAGGTGACAGGTGCGTGTCCCTCTAGAGCTTACCACTGACCCCAGCCACATGAGACAAAGTGCTGCGGCCACTGCGGGCTTTCCCCCTCCGACTGCGCTGCTTCTCTTGTGTCTATGGCGTCTGCCTCTGAGGAACACAGCAAAACCCCTGTCCCGCTCTCAACCCAAGGGGCCGCTGGGGACTGCCCTCCCTGCGCCCCCCGGGCCAGTGAGGACATCTTTCCCATGCAGGGTCCTCGCTGCTCCTTCCTCACTATTTCCCCTCAGTGTTCCCCAGGATCTGACCCTCACCTGAGGCCTTAACCTTCCAGCCCCCCCGGACTTGGGGTCATGCACAAGGTGACACCCAGATCTCAGGGGCCACACTCGAGCCTAACAGTGAGATGCCCTGCACATTCTCCACTTGGCCCCTTTTCCTGGTGACGCCAGTATGGCCTCCTCCCCACCCGACTACCTGCACCTGCAGCTATGCTTTTCTAGGCGCAGGTCTGTGTCCTGAGGTCCTGGTGTCCAGGCTCCACCGACAGGTGTCGAAGGCCTGACTCAGCCTGAGCGTCCGGCGCAGTGCTGCGTGTGGAATCTGCTGCTGCCTGCAGCAGAGAAAGTCCCCAAACTACACTCCCCTAGCTCTGCTCCTCTGGATGCAACAGATGTTAGGCGCCGAAAGGGTTTTCTGGGCAAAGAACCAGGGAAGCTGCCGGTGACGCAGCATTTCTGTCCTTCCCTTTGTGCCGCAGGATTTCTCAGGGTCTTCAGCGCCGGGTCCGGTGTCCACACCGCCTGTACGCTGCGGCCAGCCCTCAGCTCTCTGGATGCAGAGGCCTCAAAGGTCTCCGGAGAACCGGACCTTCTCAGAGCTGTGCACTGATCCCTCCCAAAGCCCTGTGTGACCAATGGAGCCCACGGCACCTTCTGTCCATCCAGCCGAGGTCACAGCCCAACCCAGAACCACAGCTGCTGGCCTGGGGCATGTGGCAGGTCAAAGACAGACGCTGCTCTTGTCTCCGCCCTCTCACCAGGGCAGCGCTGAGCTGGGGACCCCCACCCAGTTCCTGCCAGCAGGCAGAGCTGTCTTTCTGCTCCCGAGAGCACCATGAGGCAGCACAGCCCGCTCCTGGATGCCTGAGAGGTTCTCATGAGGCAGTGACAGGGGCCTGTCAGACCCTGAACCCCAGTGACCTGACCCTGTATAGGGCCCACAGAGCGCCACAGGACATGGGAACAGCGTGACACTAACCCGAATCCATGACACCGCAGGACTTCAGAGCACGATGCCCGCACCCGGGGACTGCACCCCTCCCCGCCACAGCTGGGGCCTTTGGGCATCCCGGGACAGCAGCTCTGCGCCTTCTCTCTGCCACTGTGTGCCCTTCCCGTCTCCAGGAAGGAAACCCCAGCCTCCCTACAGCGACACACAAGTTCTGTCCATCAGCAGGACAGGAGCAACACGACACAGGCTCTCGGGCTGCAGCTGTGACAGACAGAAGGGCACGCGCAGGAGCAAGACGCTCCTGAGGCGAGCACCCAGTGTCCTCGGAAAGACCCCAGGTCCACAGGTGGCCCTGCCCCGCCAGCCCTGTGTCTGCACCCGCCCGGTGCAGCCCAGGCTCTTTTGTTTGAGGAGTCACCTCGCCCCAGGGCACTATCTCCACGGTGGACCGAGCAGTTTTCGGTCCTTGCTGCGCCACAGGGACTATGACAAGAGGAACACAACCTGTTTATGCCAACAAGAGCCTGAGGCCGACACTTTGACCTGTTCTGCGCCGAGGACCAGAGTCAGCAGCGTGCAGGACAGGGTCCCGGAAGCAGCAGGGTCCCCCCAGTGTGCGCTGTGTTAGTACATCAGGTGCCGCCAGGAGGCGAAGAACAACCCCGCAGACGTCTTCCGGGCCAGGAGAAGCCTGGCAGCTGCCGCTCCTCATGCAGGACGCGGGCACCAACAGTGCTTCGGGGCTGTCAAGGAACCGGGGTCCCGAATGGGGAGATGGGAAGATACAGGGCACAGAGACCCCACCCTGGAGCACTTAGGGGAGAAAGCTGCGGGGGGGGGGACCCCTGCTGGAGGCCGAGGCATGCTCCAGGGCACTCAGCCAGCCTCATTTGCCTGTTCATGAGTGAGAGGCACCTCCAGGAGCCTCACTGGGGAAACCAGGGCTTTCGGCAGAGGAGCGGAAGGTAATCCTGGTTTGTGTTGCTTTTCTGGTCCTGAAAGCACACGTTTACAGCAGAGAAGGGTCACGTGCAGTGTGAGGAGCTGCTACACGCACATAACCCACCTTGGTTCTTCTGACTCCCCCTCCCCCTCTCCTTCCACCCAGTCCTCCACTTCGGGGTCCCCTCTCCCTCTATCTCTAGATCTCCTTTCTATTTGCCAAAGCTCTGTCTCTCTGTTTCCTATTCTCTTTTATTTTGCTCTTTAAACGATAATTTGGCTTTCT
The DNA here is from genome assembly GCA_004026965.1 of Petromus typicus. Lineage (NCBI taxonomy): Eukaryota > Metazoa > Chordata > Mammalia > Rodentia > Petromuridae > Petromus > Petromus typicus. The sequence continues at coordinate 5,201 of PVIR01007876.1, read as the reverse complement.
CATATAAAGGAAGTTTGTGTGATTTACTGGTCTCAAGGTGCATTCACTTTCCCACAAGACTCGTGCTTATCCTTTTTAATAGGTGAGTAGTACTCCTATGTCTATCAAATGAATGGATAAAGAAAACGTATTCATTTTTAAATGCTGTAATACCTCGGTTCACAAATTTAGTGTTTTTCCATAATTCTTGTCACGAATCGAATTGGTCATGAACTAAACCAAATTCAACGCTTAGGTTCCATGGTGGCCTTATTGGGGGGAAATTTCATTCGGTTGTCATTCAGTTTGGCTTGTGACCAGATTGTGGGAAGAAGTTTGTTAACCACAGTACCACTATACCCAGAGCACTCTGCCCTCCTGAACGAAGGCTGCCTTGGGAGAGGCTCCTTAGTCAGAACCAGGTCACCAAGGAGAAGAGAACACCCAATGTCAGCCCCCTGTCAGAAGGGGAGGAAGAGACCGAGTCACATGTATGGAGACTCAGCCATCAACATTTCTGACAGCGTCCCTACCGGATTCTTTTTACCTGGTACATCACGTCCAACTTACACACACAACAAAAAGCTACAAGGCATACAGAAAGTCAAAAGCAGTCCTAGAATACAGAGCAAGCCCCGGAACTCAATTGTGGCAGATACACTGGAAGCATCCGATGGAGAATCGGAAACAACTGCGATGAATGTATGAAGGGCTCTAATGGAAGGAATGGATTATGCGCAAGAACAGATGGGGAATGCAAGGAGAGATATGGAAACAGAAAGAAAGAATGAACAGGAAACTCTGGAAATGAAGAACACTAACAAAACTGCAGAATGCTTTGGAAGATCTCTGCACACTGACAGGAAAAACATCAATGGAGTTTCTGAAACAGAAATACACAGAGAAGGAAGAATGAAAACAAAGCATCCGAGATCTTTAAAACAGTACAAAAAGTGTAACATACATGCATTGGGAATACTGGAAGGAGAAGACAAAGAGGAAGGAAGAAATAGAAGAAATATTTGAGTAATAACCAAGGGCTTTCCAAAGTTAAAGACAGCTACCACAGCACAGATCTAAGAAGCTCAGAGCAAGTTCCCAAAAATCTAAACCTAGGACTGTCATGTTCACAATGAAGGGAACTAAAGCAAGGAGTCTCTACAGAAGCCACAAATAAAAAGCATGTCACCTACACACGGCCAAAGATAAAAATCTCATCAGAACTTTTCTTCAGAAAGTTCGCAAACAAGGACTGTAGTACCGGGCTCGGGAGTTAGCTCAGGGACACTCTGTCTGCCTTCTAAGCAAGGTCCTGGGTTCCATTCCTGGTACTGGAAAAAATCGAATTCAAAGAATAACTAAACAGCAGTATAAAAGACCCGAGGTGTTGAAAGAGTCCTCAGCCTAGAACTGTATCACCAGAGGAACTGTCCTTCTAGGATGAGGAGAAATAATGATACTCTTCAACAAAAGCTGAGGGGATTCACACGAAACTTGCTTTAGTAGAAATGTTCAAAAAAATTCTTCCAGAAAGGCAATGACACCAGTTGGAAACTTGGATCATCATAAAGAAAAGACGAGAAAGAATAAGCAAAGATGACGTGAAATCTTTTCTCTGATTGCTAATAGTTAATAGATAATAGCTGCTTCAAAATACTGTCACAGAACAGTGTATTTGGAGGGACAGGAAGCGGAACCACACAGGACAGGGCGGGGGAGAAGCTGGCCACACAGTCCTCACACTACTTCTTCACCCCCTGGGAAGCGGTTGGTGTTGAGGGGCACTTGGATTAGTGCTAAATGTGCAGCGCAAACTGGGGCAGCTGCAGAGGAGAGGAGGATGAGAAAGAGAGGAAGAGGAGAAGGAAAGAGGGGAAGGAAAACAAAGAGGATTACTGCTATGCTGAGCACAGGCAAAATAAAGTCATATAAAATCCTCAAGCCACAAAAGGTAGACAAATGAAGAAAGACAGAAACGAAAACAAATAGAAAATAACAACAAATATGACAGCCACTAACTCAGCTATATGAGTAATTGCATGTTAGACTGAAATTGAAAAATCTATCCTGTAAATCTATATAGCATCTCATAGGACAAAAATATCCAAAATAATATTGGAAAAAGGGAACAAAGTTGTAAGGCTTATATTCCCTGATCTCAAAACTTACTACAAAGCCACATTAATGGGGGCAGGGAACCAGTGTGGTACTGGTGTAAGAAAAGATGACAGGGCCAGGGATGGAACTCAGAGGCACCATGCCTGCCTGGCAAGTGCAAAGTCCTGAGTTTGATTCCTGGTATTGAGAAAATAAAAAAGACAGATCAACAGAATAGGATGTAAAGTGTGGTTGGTGAAGACAACACAAAGAGTATCTCATGGCCATAAACTTAAAGGGCTAGAGGTGTAGCTCAGTGGTAGAGTATCTGCCTGATGTTCTGGGTTTGATCCTCAATATACCACTCACATACATGCACACCACACACACACACACACACACACACACACGCACGCACACAAGTGAAATGGGACTCAGCAATAAACTCTCCCATATATGGTGCCAAGACCATTCAATGGGAAAAAGACAGGTCAGTCTTTTCAATAAATGATGCAGAGGAAGCTGACTATTCACATGCCACAGTATACAGGTGGACCATTACTCTACCAAGATATAAAACAACTCTAAATCAGACTTAGATTAAAAGCTAAAATTAGAAAATATAGGTGGAAATCTTCATGGTACTGGATTTAGAAACGATGTCTAAGATGTGACACAAGAAGTACAAGAATCAAGAAAAATAGGTAAACTGGACTTCACCAAAATACAAAACAGGTACATCAAAAGTGCTGGCAACGCAGCTCACAAAGACCATACCTGCCTGGCAAGCACAAGTTCCTGAGTTCAATCCCCAGTACAGAACAACAACAAAAAGACTATCAAAAGAATGAAAAGACAACAAACAAAATGGGAAAAATATTTGCAGTCCAAGTATCTCAGTCATTGTTACAAGAGAATGCATAAAAGTCAACCACAAAAACCAAAACCCCAGTTCTAAAAAGAAGCAAAGAATGTGAAAAGATATTTCTCCAAGGCAGATATCAAATGGCCAATAAGCACATGAAAGGATGCTCCACACCACTAGGCCCGAGGGAAACAACTCAAACCGTAGTGAGGGGCCGCTGCCATCCCTCAGCATGATGATCACAAAACTTTTTAAACCAGAAGAGAAAACCCACTGGAAACAAGTGTTGGTGGAGAGGTGGAGAGCTGCACCCTTGCATGCAGCTGGTGAGAATGTAAACAGTACAGTCACTGTGAAAAGGCTCTGGCAGTTCCTCGGAATTAAACAGAATAACCAACGGATGGGGCCAGAAGAATTGAAGGCGTGGACTGAAGCTGTTAACTGTGCAACACCTCTCTGTCTCTGTCTCTCTCTCTCTGTGTCTCTGTCTCTCTCTCCCTCTCCCTCCCTCCCTTCCCCCCTCTTTCTGTCTGTTCTTTTTGAGCCAGGGTCTTGCTTTGTAGTTCAGGCTGGACTTGAGCTCACCATGTGGCCCAGGCTGGGCTTGAAATCACCCAGATCCTTCTGTCTCTGCCTGAAAGCTGGCATTACTGGCACGTGCCACCACCCCTGGCTAATACAATAGCAGTATTCCTAAAAGCTGAAAGGGAGAAGCAAGCCACATGTTCGTCAACAGAAGAATGGATGTACCAATGGTGGCAATTTGTACATTTAATGAAATATTCTTCAGCCTCAAAAAGGAAGGGAATCCTAGTATACACTACAATGTGGATGAACTTAATAGACATTATACTATAGGATGTAAAGGCAAATACTACAAATTCTTCTCCTATGAGGGACATGGAAAAAGTCAATTCAGAGATTAAGCGGAATTGAGTTCCAGGGCCCTGGAGGAAAGAAAGAACAGGGAATTTCTTGAGTGCAGCAGATAAGCTGGGGAAGACAACAAAATTTAGGACGTGGCTGGTGATGACAGAAGGATGACCCGTGAAACTACTTAATGTCACTAAACTATACACTTAAAAATGGTCAAAATGTAGTCCCCTCACCCCGAGAGGCCGAAACAGAAGCAACGCAAATCTGAGTCCAACCTGGGCAACTTACTGAGACCCTCAACTCAAAATAAAAAGGGGCTGGGGATCTAGCTTAGGGGCACAGTTCTGGGTTCAATCCCCCAAAACAGTAAAAGATAAATAAATGAAAAGACTAGACAGATCAGAATATAAATAATTATTTATGCAAACTTAAAGGAACAATAGCTTATAGAGCCAATAGCTTGTACTGACAATTCACTGTCCATTTCTGGACTCTGTCATTTGCAAATTACATGATCTTGAGAAAAACCATCATTTAGAAGTGGAGATCAAAACAGTACCTTTTAGAGCGTTTGTAAAACTCAGAAGCCAATGCATAGTTTGATGTAAACACTCAAACATTATTTCTATCATATATACCAAAGTTTATTTTTTAATGGTTAAGGTGGCAAATATTATGTGTGTTTACTACAATTTTTAAAAGTAGATGAATGAAGAAAGATGTATCATACCAATACCGATCAGAATAAAGCTGAGCGGCTGTATTAATTTCAGACAAACATGGAAAAACAGCGAAACTGTGAGGTACAGGAAGGGATAATACTTAATGATGAAGGACTTTATATTCCAAGAAGACATAACAATCCTAAACTAGTGTGTACCCAAAAGCACAGCATCAAAGTACCTGAGGACAGACTTTCAGTGAGAGTGTAATGAGCACTAGACAAGTCCACCAGCACTGTCAAGACTTCAATCCCTCTTTAAGAAACAGCTCCAGCAGCCAGGAGGCCATGACGGACATTTCTGGCCCAGACAGCACCACCCATCAGCTGGACTTTAAGGACATCTGGTCACAGAATACTCCTGCCAACAACTGCAGAACTGGCACATTTCACCACGGTTCACATTAATATCCACCAAGACAAAACAAATTCTGGGCCAAAAACACATGCTCAATTCAAGAGTAGAAAACTTATAAAATATGCTCTCAGAATGCAGTGGTATTAAACTAGAACTAATAAGAGAAAGATAGCCGGGAAACCGCAAAATGCATGCAAACACCAAACTTGTATTATACGGGTCAAAAAAAGTCTAAAACTAAAATTTTAAAAATACATATTTTCAATTAAGTGAATACATAAATAGGAAATATCCAAATGTATGGA
>PVIR01007875.1:12773-59465 GCA_004026965.1 Petromus typicus | reverse complement strand
GGAGACTGTGGCTCCCTCAGGGGAACAAGGACAAGTGCATTGGCCTTCAGATGCAGAGTCACACTGGAGGAAGATCTTCAAAGCACACCGTGAAAGGCAGTTCCTGGGGGAGCTGGTGCCAATGGTCTTGCAACGTGATCCCAGCCACAAGCTGCCCCTTCCTCTCCTGAAGCATCTACCAAAGAGAAGGAAGTTGGATGTGCTTTGAAATTAATAACTCCTGGGGGAGGAACGGGCCTGTCACATGCTGTGCTCTTTATCTCCTCGATTTTTTTTTCTAAGTCAAGGTTAAACATTACTGGGAGGCATGAAATTGATAAAAGTTGACCATCTCAGCACTTTTAATTAGTGAGATGGACTCTTGGAAAGCTCAGCCCACGCCCCGGAGATGTCTCCGACCTGAGGGAGGGAGTATGTGGATGAGGGCTCAGGATGCCCCAAGTCAGTGGGTGCGGGGGGGAGGGGGAAAGGAGCCAAGTGCTGGAGTCCAGAGACGTGAGCTCCACCTGCTCCACCACCCAGGCTGCTCCTGACAAAGCGTTTCTGTCTCCTGAGCTCCACCTGTGACACCAGGATGAGACCTTACAAAGTCACTATGAGTCTTTGAATCTCAAATGTCCTGACCTTCTTTATCCCAACCTATAAATGAAAGGTGATAACATCTGCCCTATGTTCTATTTTTGTGCTTATGTTGGAGCATCCTGATAATACCATTCTGCCTTGCCTTCGAAAACAGATTTACCAAGAAGTAATAGAAGATTTGTCGCCTTCAGCTCCATCTCTTCTTCTCCATCATTTTGCCAATGGTTTTACTTGCACCCAGAGCTCCAGTCAAATGAGGACAAGATGAAGGGGAGAAAGTCGGATAGTGAAAACCACTGGCACACTCCTGCTTCTGCTTTTCCACTGAGGCTGAATTGTCCAGCAGTCTCTGCAGCAAGCTCTGGGGGGAAGTTTCTCTGGGTGTCACGCTCATCCTTCTGTCCCCTCAGTTGTCCTCCGTAGCCCCACCTCCAGCATGCAAGATCTCCTCTTTCCCAGCCCCTTGACCTCACTTCCAATGAGGGGCAACCTGCAGTGCCACTCGCTGTGCTGACTTTGAACTCTGCACAAATCCTTAGCACCCTCTGCAGTCTCTGTCCTTGGGACTCTGCCTGATGTTACAAGTGACCAGTTCCTTATAATACAGAAAAAAACCTGGTCCAGTGGTGGCGAACCCACGGCACCCACACTGCAGCAGGCTGATCGTTACCACTGAAAGCTCTAAAACATTCACCATCCCTGGCCTAGTCCATGTGCCCACTAAACAGAAGCCATTCTAGAAAATAAGAGAATGATAAAACAGAAACAGTAGAAAACTACAATTATCTATACAGCCCCCAAAGAGAAACACTCATAGTCAAACACTTTTTGGCACCTGGATAAGCAGGGAGCTCTTTGACTTTTTGTTTTGTCCAGGTACCATCGGCTCTCAGGTTTGCTCCATGGATTTGTATCAGATCTGAGAGAGATCAATGGCTGAAGTCACTTTCACTGATAAACAAGGATGTGGAGACTCTGCCTGGAGCACTTTGTACCTTGGCATTTATACGTCTCCTCTAGATGTGTGGTTTTGATATGACCAGTGTTCTTGGACAAAGAGATCTTCGTGATTTTCTCCTTTGTGTAGGACTTTCATGATTTTTATCATAAGGAACAGACACACTGTGTTTTATTATTTCACTTGATGGTCCTGCTTATTTTGTCTCTGTTATTACAAACTGAAGATTTGTGGCGACCTCTCACCAGGTATTGATTTCTGTAACAGCCGGTGTTTATTTTGCTCTTTGTGCCATACTTCGGTAGTCCTTGTGCTATCCTAAAATTTTTAGTTATTGTTGTGTCTGTAAGCGTGTTCTGTGATGCCACTGTTGCAACTGCGCTGAGGTGCACAAATCTCCCACTATGAGCACAGATGCAGTGAACATTCAAGTTCTGACTGCTCCACTGACCAACCGGCTGCTTCTCCACCTCTCCGCTGCTCCTCAGCCCTCACCGCTGCCTGAGCTAGGCCCACAGCGATACCCAAGTGTTCACGTGGAAGGAAGCACTGTGTGTCTGCCCTTTAGCCTCCAGGGTAGAAAGGACACAGCCCAGGGAAGAGCAGACACTTCAAGCAACGATGTGCAAGAAGCCACGTCTTTGGGGTTCACCAAGTTGCGAATGCTGAGGAAACGTTTTTGAAGGACATGCAAAGCACTCTTCCCATAAACAGCCTAACTGCTGACATGGGGAGAGCTTTAGTGTTCCGGGTTAAAGATCAAATCAGTCACAACATGTCCTTAACTCGTACCCATTCCAGAGAAAGGCTCCAGCTCTCTTCAGGGCAGTGAAGGCAGAGAGAGGTGAGGAAGCTGCAGAAAAGCATCTGACATTAGCAGAGCTTCTGTTGAGGGTCCAGAGAATACGGTGTTTCCTGTCACAAAAGTGCCAGGTAAAGCAGCAGGTACTGATGCAGAGTTTGGGTCGTTTTCCAGCTGGAGCAAAGATCACTGATGAAGGGGGCTACAGTAAGAAACAGAATTTCAAGAGGACAAATAGACTTTTATTAGAAATAATGTCCATCTAGGCCTTTCATCGCTTGGGAGGAGAAAGCACTGCCCTCAAAGCTTCTAGGGGAGCTGGCTCTCGCTAGGGGCTGGTGCACCTTGTGGTTTAAGTTGAGGTCCAGTGTTCACTACATTTCTGAGGACTCCTAGGCCTTCAGAATTATGCTGACTGTAGTCTATGCATAAGTTATAAAGAGAATACAAAAATGTGGATGGCAACATACCTATTCACAGCATGATTTACCACATTTTTAAAGTCCGTTGTTGAAGCCAATTGCTCAGAAAAAAATATTCCTTTCAAAATATTACGGCTCATGAGCAATGAACCTGCTAGAGAAGTGAAGTTTTCTGCCTGAGAATCTGTCATTCATTCCACAGCCCATGCACGGTTCAGCTTTCAATTCTTATGACTTAAGAAGTTCATTTCCCATGGTGAGAGCCGCTGCCATGATAGGGATTTGAAGGGACTGGGAAAAGTGAGCTGAAAACTCTGGGGAGGAATTCACACCATAGAGAACATGAATGTGCACAAAGCTCCTGCATCACCAGGAAATTGAGGGGAGTTGATTCCAACTCTAGTGGACAGTGGTGAAGAGTCTGGGACATTGGCCAAGGGGAAAGAACTTTAGTTGTGTTGCAATAACAAAAGGCAGCCGGAGTTGCTGATCATGGGGGCGGCGGGGTTGCTTCCTTGAGTTGGGATCTACTACACAAATGGATGTCGTGAACGCTGTTGAAATTGGAATGAAGGATTAGGAGCACTCTATAAACTTTCTCGGGACCGAATTTTGAAGGGCACAGACTCCAGGTGTGGAGGAAGTGACCATGGGTGCAGTGCTGTCAAATGCCTGTGCAGGCCGCGGAGCAGACGCCCATCAAAACAAGGGTCAGTCTGTGTGGCAGACTTTATTGTTATCTTACTTTTACAATGTTACATTTTGGTACCTTTCTGTAGTACATCAACTTTATGTTCATCTTAGGGAGGTGCTGCATGTACAAAACACATCTCCATTCTTTTTTACTCCCCTTCCCACCCCTGTCGCCCTCCCTCCCTCCGTCTGTGAATCACCCTTCTCCATTTCGATATTACTATTACTACTGTCATGTCTAGTTCCCGCGTAGGGCATATGATGTTTACATTGGTGGAACTGGTACCTGTACACAATATATCATAAATCTTTTGACTTGTTCTCCCTGTCCTCTTCTTATACTCAGTCTCTTGGACCCCTATGCCATTCGCAAAAGACCTCTCTCCCTGTTCTGCCCATCAATTCTTTGCTTTGCTCTTTATTTATGCTTCGCCTTATTCGAAGGAGAGACAATATGTGGTATTTAACCTTGTGTGTCTGACTTAATTTCACTTAACATTATATTTTCCAGGTGTATCCATTTTCCTACAAGTGGCTCAGACATATCCTTTTTTATATCCTAGGAGTATTTCATCAATGCAAAAACCACATTTTCTTTATCTGTCTCTTGGTGGACATAGAAGCTGCTTCTAGGATTTGGCTATTATGAGCTGTGCTTATCAATATGGACATGCACACATCACTGCAATGTGATGCCTTTCACTTTTGGGCAAAGTTAACAGGAAGGGGAATAGCTGGATCAAATGGGATTTCTAATTTTAGTTTTTTCATAAACCTCCAGACAGGTTCCACACTGGTTCAGCTAGTTTCTGGCTGCTGTCTCCCCCACCCTAAGTGACTACAACGGTGGTTAGGACCCAGACCTCCCAGCAGCAAAACAACTGTGACCCATGAAGTCTCAGATGATCGTTACCATTTGCCTTAATTGAGGTTTGTATCTTTTTACACTTAATGTTATTGCACAAGTGATAGACTGTGGTGTCATGGAAACAACTTTTATGTGAATTAGGAAACCGCCAGACTCATGTGGCCATCTTCACTCCACCAAGATTTGATTGCACAAATCAGGAACTAATCCGATATATCCCTGAGATACATCTACATTCTGATTATTTAAGAGACTTTTTGTTGTAATAATCTCAGCAGAAAACCACAACCCAATCTGACATTCAGGCTGAAATAGTTTATATTAAATATTACTGCCTAACTGTTAATATTCAACCCATAAGCATGTAAACAGCTTGTAATAGGCAGGGGAAGAGTAGCCAAAACACCCTCATTACATCTCTGATGTCCAAGTTTAAATACCTGGCACAGGTAGCTCCTGAAGCATCACAGAGCACTGGTAGTTTGGTTAAATTCTGTACAGAGACAGTGTCATCTATGTAGCTCTCATCAGTCTTGATTTCAAAGCAGCGCAGAGCAGAGGGTTTATCAGGGATGTGAAAAATGCCTTCAACTCCTCATAAAAAGGAATGGCTCGGGGTCAGCATTTAGCTGGCTCTGAGGCACCAACTTATTACTCTACTGCTTAGTTACCTTGACATCTTCAATCTTTCCTCTGTTTGGCAGCCCTCCATGTCCTCAAGTCTCTTCTTCTTTTCCATGACAACAGTACACTGCATGCGAAGTCCATGCTGTCTGGGAGGCACAGCAATAATGGATGAACCATTCTACTGCGAAGTCAGCGGAATCAGTAAATTCGGTGGCTCAGTGGGAAGAAGGAATATTCCCACATCAGAGACGTTAACATGGGAAAAGGTGGGAATGTGCCTATGACCTGAAGAAACTCTACAAGTTCTTCGCCACCCCAAGGGTGCCTAATTGCCAGTGTTCTTAATGTTTTCTCTCTTATGGACACTTCACGCCCATTAGGATGAGCCACTGTCACCTGCCAAATACATATCCCTCCAACAAGATCCACATCCAGCTACTCATTGGCCAAAAAGGTTGAATTTGCATTAACAAATTTGAATTAACATTCGGTGTTACTTTGGCAGTCACTATGACATAAGATGGTTCTCCAACACACGCTGAGCTCTTGTAATGGGAAAGCGAAGGGGGCTCTGAGAATGCTGAACACCTCCAAAAGGCTGGGAACAGACCAGGTGGGGCTTCCACATTAACAGGGAAGTTCTGCTGCAGCACCGTTCCCCCCATCTGACTCGACTACCTGGCTCTCTTCTTCACTCTGTTCTCAAAGCCAACAGGAGGGCAGAGGAAATGAAATGGGTGGCAGTTGGTTTCATTTTGATCAGAAGCAGTGAAGTGTTCAAGTAGGAACTACGGCTCAGCTACAGTAAAAACTTTGACATGACATTTTTCACTCAATGGACAAAGATGATTCCGGGAACTTCCCGTAGCATACTTGATTATTGAGACACTGGACTCAGTACCCACTGCAGCACAGAGTTCTGTCTGTGAGCACACTCATCCTCTGGAGGTAATTGGCTGATGGGAACAGAAACTACTGCTTTGGAGGAGAGCTTCACATCATAGAAGATATGATTAAAATGCTTCCAGATGGATCACCATACTGCATAAATGATGATACAGTTGTCCCCTCAACCCCACCCATGGTTTTCTTTCTGTAATTTCAGTTACCTATGGTCAAGATCAATGTGAAGACACTGAATCATTAAGAAAGAAGCATGGGTGTGTTTTCAGTGGTGTGATTTTCTGAGGTGTACAATGGAGGCAGCACCATCTGCCAGGTCCCGTCCCATCCAGAGGACAAGCTCTCTACAACCGTGACCCAGACAACACCGACTTGGTTATGGGTTCAGCTGCCCCAGAGGTGATAGTAGGCTCACACAGCTCTTTCTTCACAGTGCAGCATCCTGGGGAACAGGAAAAGAGAGGCTAATAATTTAACACAGTATCAGAAATCTCCTATCATATGAGCTACTATTGTCAATCTCTCATTTTACCAAACCTATCTATTAAACTTTATTTTTGATGAAAATGTATAGAAAAAATATAGTTTAAAAGATTTGATACCATCCAGAGTTTCAGGTAGCCACGTGGGGTCTTGGAACATATATGCTGAAGATAAAAGCAAACTATGACAGATAAGATTAATAAATAATCAGATGAATGTAAGTAATTAAATCACACTTTTAAGACTTTGATTAAATGTTACTTTCTTTGACCAACCTACCTCAATTGTAAATCAATGCAGCCCAGATCTCCCTTGTCAATTATTTTTCTTTGTGAAATATGTCCCCTAGTAATACTCCTGATACTATGTGTTATCACCTATGCACTGGAACGTGAGCTCCTTTGTCTATTTTATAAATGGATGTATCTTTAGTATAGTATAATGTTTATCCTATACATAAGAGGACACTCTATAAACTAACCTGTCACAGACCGTTCGCAGCGTGGGGATCTAGGGAGTATTGAAGTCAGGAATGGACGGAGTCGGCAATGACAGACAACACACAAACACAAAAGAGGTTGTGATGTTGCTGTAATTTTTACTGAAGTGAAGCCTTTTTTTATATATGATTTTTTGGCTTGTAAAATAAGGGTGATTATTATAGGTTAACAAAAGTTCAAGGAAAAAATAAGAACAGAAACAGAGTAGTGATCAATCATTTTGACATTGTGTAAGGTCGTGTGAGACAGTGATGATTTTCTCATTACCACAAAAATCTTTATAGATCAGTGTGTTTTATACACAACTTTTCTAGGGAAGTGGACCTTTGTTATTTCTTTAATCTTGTTCCCATAGATTTTATGTGAGCATTAATTTATTTTTTTTGTATTTGTTGACGTATTTTTGTCAGGTGGCCATATTATTTTTATTTCAGCTGAAACTATTATGTCTAATAAGGTATTTTCCACTTATGTTATTTTTGTTTGGCGAGAAAATACAAAATAGTTCACAGAAAAAAAACAAAATAGTTTAAAAGAGAAAAAACGGCTTGTTTTTACATACTGTTGGACTAACTGTGTGCCTCCTGACAAAACATACTCAGCTCAGGCTCTAGGCCTGGGGAGCCTCAAGCCTCAAACACAGGGGTCTTCCGCCCGAGACCCCAGTCCCTATTTTGTCACGCCTTATTCGGTGGGGGCGTGACACTAACCTAAGTTATTAGATGGATTTCAGAGGCTCTTTAACACCTATTTTTCTAAGGGGAAAAATTAATGTATTTTTGAAAGCTTATATTGAGAAACTGAGACTTTTATTTATCCACAAACATGTATTTCTATATACATCAAATTTAACATGCAGAAGCCATCTGCCAGATTCCCCGAGAAGGAATCCACTGTGGCTACAAGGTAAACCTTACGCACCTTTCTGCACATACCGGCCAGATGTGAAAGCAGATGTTGACTCAAACTTTTAGGGGTTAAACTTCAAAGTCCACTTAGTAGGACAGCAGAGAACATTATCTAATATTAAAACAGAAAACACAGCAGCAGAATTCTACAGTAAACAAGTAGAGCATTAAAAAAGAATACCTAGTGCAGAGGGCACTTAGGCACAAGGACCAGGCTACTTTGATAACTGTTTTCTGCTTCTCAAGCAATCTCTCTGCTTTTCTATGGGAAAGGAGAAATACAGCAGCATGGTCTAAGATCAGCTTGACTCACTAAAATACAAGGAGAAATAATTTATTTTTAGATTCAGGATTCTGAGTATTAAAACAGGACTTTGGAATAAGCCTCAAGACAGAAAGGAAAGTTTCTGACATTTACTCACATATCATATCTTATTTTGTTCTGTATATGAATATAATGTGTGTAAAATTGAATGTTAGTCCTATTTTACATAGGAAAGCATATATATGATTATAAAATCCAAGGCCTTTCTCCAAGGCCAAGGTCAAAGTCATACCTTTATTGAGTGTGGGATTTAGGATCAAGTGTAATTTTAAGTGACTTCAAAAATCTATGACTTTTGCCATTGAGTATTTGTCAAAAAATCAATCTCAGGTTACTTAATTTACTGTGAAAATGATGCTTTTCAGAGGCATTAGAGGAAAACCTCTCTTTCTTCGAGTGATCTGAATCCTGCTACCAACTTGTGTTCAGTGACACCAAGCAGTGGCACTCAAGGCACATCCGTGTTGATTCTGGAGTCGTGTCCCAGTCTCAAAGGCTTTAGAGACACCCAGAACCTCAACTAAGTTCAGAAAGGGTTTTGTGCTGCATAGTTTTTATTACTCTAATTCTTTGGTGTTTCGCTTCACACCCAGTATAGTTGGCAAGCTCAGATGCACTTTGATCAGTTACCATGGAAACCCTTTATTTCCTGTCATTTTCTGCATTCCTCACTCAACCCATCCCATCGCTGAGCATGACCGTGAGTGAGTGGCATTTGTGTGTCTTCTAAGTGGGAAGCCAGTGAATATTTGTCATCATCAGAAATAAACAAATAGATGCACCCCGCTTATTGGGTAGCCTTTATGACCCAAAACTATGGCTCCACAAACAGCCGTCACTAAGGAAACTGCATGGTATAACTATCACAACTCAAAAAGTTTCTGCAAAGTTTGTTTTCAGTGCCGTTGTGTTTTAATGGTTGTGTTCTCAGGTGTTTAAAGGTAAGTCACAGACACGGCTATGTCATTCATAAGTGACTGGGGTGGTGACCATGGAACCCATTCTCTGCTTACCGGTCTTGAAGTACCTACCTTGTCTCTCAGTGACATCTGTGTGTGTGTGTGCTGTGCATTCGCACACATGTGCATCTTGAAAAACTCAAATGAAAAGGGTATTTTCCCACCATATAAGTAGCCCAGCCCTGGATGATTCTGATTTGAGTTAATGACAAATGGGAAATTCTTCTTTAATAGACTGTCCATCAGGAATCAGCTTTTCAGGAGCCCATTTAGAAATTACTTGAATTAACAGAAAAGGGTTCCCCTTCTGTTAAAATCAGACAAGTCTGAGAGTTCAGATCTCAGCCATTCCCCATCTATCAACTGTGGGCAAAGTTATTTTTAACTTTGTAAGTCAATGTGTCTTTTTCGTGGAAGTCAGAATTAAATCACACCTAATTCACAGAGAGAATGTGGAGGATGGTGGAAATCATTTGGCACATTTTCTAGCTTCTCTTCTCAAAGGCACCTGTGGGCACAAGTTCTGTGTGGGTTTGGTTCTTCCTTTCTGTGGAGACTGAAGGTCTTTCAGTTGATTGGCACCACGTGTTAATTTGACCCTTGTGGTCTAGTGTTGGATTTAATGGACGTCAGTGAGTGTGACTAACTCGATGGAAGTGTTTACTGAGTGAAAGAATGAAACCTAGATGACTGTGACCCAGACACAACGAGACCCCAAACCTCCTTCAGCTGCTTCAACTTTATCACCACCTGGAAGAGAGAGACTAGACAACAACTTGTAAAGTCATAATGCAGAACTGAATGCTTTCTTTCAAAAAGATAGAATATCATGCTGAGTATTTTATGATTTTTGACAAATTTTGACTTTGTTTTGAAGTTCTTTTCCACTCCATAACTTTGGAGAAAGTTACGAAAATGCAAGACTTAGGGCTCTAGGCTATAAAGTAGAATAACACCAGGAAAGGTCATTCTCAGATCTAAATAAGGGAAAGTTTCCATAGCGATTAAGATACTGGTTAATCCAGAAGCTGGCACAGGTAGAAGATAGTAAGTGATAATACAGTAAATGGTCTCACCAACTGATATGAAGTTTATAAATTGACCACTTACATAAAAAGTTCACTTCTTTAAGATTTTGAATTCCTCACCCAAGGCCCTGAATTGCAGAAATTGTTCCCCACAAAATGTGCTGGTTCACTTCACTTCTGCTTCCTGAAATGGGGTTGTGTGCTCCCAGATCGTGAACAAGACCCTGAATCCTCTCCTGGGACAGCCAGCTCACAAACCTCAGCTCTGAGACCGAGGACAAGACCAGGAGAGACTCGCTGAGCTCTGATCACTGCAGCATCACCAGACACTCAGCCAGCAACTGTCATTTTCAAATCAGTGAGAATAAAGGACCGAGAAGCTCCAGGAACTCTTTACTGGATTTACTTTCACTTCTCAACCATGTCACACAATTGGAGGATCCAACACTATCCAGAGATGAGAAAGCCCAGGGTCTTTGTTTTGTTGCTAGAAACTGAATTGAATATTGGGGTAGAGGAATATCTTACTAAATCACTGGAGAAAAGAATAAGTTAAGGTCTTCTTTCCATGTGCCACAGCACCAGGAGACTGAAAGTGTGAGTTATTTTCCCACATTCATCATGTGCCTTAATTGTCTCCTTTCCAATGAAAACAAGTTGGAAGTCATACTCTCATTTTTCCCCTACACTTAACTGAGGCAAACTCCTGGTTCACTTGCTTTTGCTGGTCTCACAAAACACTGACTATCTCTCCTGACTCAGTGCACCAGACAGCCACTATGAATCATTCTGACTTAGCACAATGACTGCAATTTATCACTCCAGCCCCTATGAGAAAGTCCAACTTTCTCAAGTCCAACTTCCAAGAAAGCCTTGGAAGATATCTGGACTCTTCCCATTTCCTGGCAGAATCTTCTACACTAATCTACACTTGTGCCGATATCAAACTAGTTTACCCAGCAAATGATAATAGGACCAGCCTCTTCCAGTTATTATGAATATTAAATAAATTAAACCAGATGTAAGTATTCTCTCATTTAATTCTTACAACAAATCTAATATTTATAATATTATTTTATTGTATTGTTATTATATTTTTATTTGTTATTTTACTTAACAGAAGGAAAAATTAGCAGCTCTTATATGGTCACTGAATATTTCATTGCTGAAGTCATGGTAGAAGACCAGGAATCTAATTTCAGAGTCTACTCCCGATTTAATAAGATATACAAGTCTACTCCTCTCCTGTATTCATATCTAGCTGTGTGTTCCAAACAAGGAAACAAAGATACATTAGTTGACCTTGCTCTGGAGGAACTTTAGATAAAAAGTCAGTTACAAAGAATTGTGGCAGGAGATAAATAAGAGGTCTATTTTAACTGGGTCGGCTGAGTTCAAAGATGTAGATGAGCTTAAATTATTCCAAGAAAATCAGAAGGGATTTCTCTGAAGCAAGAACACCCAAGGGGATGTTTGAAGGAGCAGGACATCACCTGGATGAAAATGGAGAGGAGGTGGCCAGCACGTCCACGCCGGGGACAGCTGTGTGCAGAAGGACTGTGGGGAAAGACAAGCGGCCTGCACCTCAGAGCTGAGAATCCGAAAGGTGCGGACGCAGGCGAAGCTGGAGCCAACAGACAGGAAACAGCCTGGACCTGGCAAGAAGACTTGATTCTGAAAGTGCATATCATTCATTCACGTCCCGAGAAGAACACAGGATCAGGCTGATTCTTCAGCTGCTCTGTCACATGTTTATGGAATGTCGCCGTGCACAGGATCTGCTTCTGAGCAATTGCTGTGGCAGGTTGAATGTTAAAATGTGATCGCCGCACAGGCCGCTCAGTCTGCTTTCCACCTGCTTGTTGATGCGGCTGGTAACTAAAATCATGGTGGGTTCTCAGCACTGTTTCCTCGTGTTTCTAACCCAGTCAGCCCCCCTCCAGAAAGCACTTTCGATGTGAATCTAACTTAATTGGATTTCTTTTGTTCGCTGGAAATTGCTGAGAGCACATGTGAGTTTTCAGGGCCAGCCCCACAGCTTCATCTGGGCCTGCTTTCGCTTCCCCTCCATTCTTTATGTTTAGACAATTCTTCACCTGTATTCTCAGCTCTGTTCTGCCCCCAAGCTGTGCCCACTTTTCGCTCTGAGGAGTGGAGCCACGGGCTGCCTCCGGCGACGTCTCTACCTCGAGGTCCCCTGAGGCCTCGTGTGTGAGTTACGTCCTCTGGGTCGCAGAAAGGCGGAATGCACGATGGTGTCAACGTGTGTAGGGAAAAAGGAAAAGCTACAAGGAGCAGGATCTTGAGAGAGAAAAATAGTGAAAACAGAGCTTCCTTTTGTGGAAAAAAAGAGTTTGTTAAAATAGACCTCTGTTTGCTTTTGTGGAATTTCTAAGAATTTCATGCTTATTTGGACATGAAAAGTTGCTAACAGGAATGATAAATATGAAGAAATAGAATGAGGGCCGAAGAAATAAGATGTCAGAGGCGATTTGGAGAGAAAGCTGAGAATGCGGCGTGGACACGGTGAGCACGGAAGCACACGTCCTCCAGGAACTGCGCTGGGAGCTTGGCTCAGGGATTCAGATCCACTGGAAGAAGAATTCACCTCCTTTTTTTTCCCTCTCCCCACCGCCCTGCATCCCCCGCCCCCATACACATAATCTTTGTTTTCTCTTTTCTTTCTTATTACCACATTCGTTTTCCCCTCGTTATTTAGCCTTACACTCTTTCCTTTGAAGTTGTAAATGAGTTGTAGTATGTATAGTTGATATTGCGAAATAGAATTCACCTCTTTGAAGCTTTCAGCTTTTAAGGCTGCAGCCGTCGGGGTGAACACACACCTCGCTGCACACCCGGAAAACAATGTAAGGCAGTTTGAACCCTTCGTGTCTTTTTCTCAGACATGGAAGCACAGATCAGAAGAATATCCTAACGTGTGTGTGTGTGTGTGTGTGTGTGTGCAGATACCCCACACTCGCCCCGTCCCAGCCACGCTCCCAGGCGGTCTGTGAGAAACGTGGTGTGTGTGTGTGTGTGTGTGTGTGTGTGTGTGTGTGTGTGTGTGTGTGTGTGTGTGTGTGTACAGATGCCCCACACTCGCCCCCTCCCAGACCCCGCCCTCCGTGGGCCTCACACAGGCGCCTGGGCGGCTCCGAAACCGGCCAGGGCGCTGTTCAGAGCGCGGGGCTCCTGGGGCGGATCAGCCGCGCACCCCAACTCAGTGACCTTCGCTTTTAGAAAGGTCATTGCGAGGGACCAAGGACGCAGCGGCTGTCCAGCGGGCGCGCAGGCCTCGGTCGGTCTGGGCGAGCAGCCGGCAGGGGGCAGCCCGCGCCCGCGCAGCCGGGAGGACGGGGCTCCGCCTGGGAGGCCTTGGGCGGTGATTCACGCGTCTCTTTAAAGCGCACCTGCGTTTGGTTTACCTGAACAACACGCTCCGGTCATTCTCTTAGTGCTTCGGGCCGTCGGGCTTGGGCTGCGGGGGGACAGCGGCGTGCAGAGCCCCGCGGCGGGGACGCCCCTCTTCCTCGGCTTCTCAGCCTCTGAGCGAAGGCAGACTCCCCAGCGCTTACTTCTTTATTCTAATTTGAATGCACTCTTCTCTGCTCGGCAGGCATTTTCAACTGCATAATTTTATGACGATATATTTAGAAAAGGCAAGCTAACATCTCAGGAAAGGCAACCAATATGTTTGATGTTCCGTTAATAAAAAATCACTTTATTTTACATGTAATGTGTAAACAATCCAAGACAAAAAAAGGAGGGCTGGGGATGTAGCACAGGGGTTGATTTGGCCTCCGACAGGAAAGGCCGTGTGTCAATCTCAGGCTGTATGAAGACGAAACAAAAGTAAAACAATATGAAAAAGAAAAAGAAAGGACCATCCTAAAACAATACTGCGGTGCCACCCAAACAGTCTCCATAAACTACTTTGTAAAATCGCACGATTATATAAATAGAATTATTTTCTAAAGTGGAATTTTGCATCTGTAGTTACATGTTGTGTCTACTTCCTATGTCCAAAATATGCACCATGAATTTTAGTGTTTCTGTACTATTCTGTTGTGTCAGTGTGCCATGGTGTGTTTAATTTGGCCTTTGCAACAAGTGTGCTTTTAGGAAAATTATAATTTAATCAAACAGTTAAAAAATAGAGGAAAAAAAAAAAAAGAGGGCTGGGAATGTGGCTCAGTGGTGCTGTGCCTGCCTCGAAAGCACGACGGCCTGAGTTCGATCCTGGTACAGAAAAATAAAAAACGAAAGAAGGAGGAGAGAATCCAGATCTGCAGAAAAACAGCAAGGAAAGACATGACAGGACAGGTCCACAGAGAAGGTAGGGAAGGCTGCAGGAGAGAGGAAGAAAAGGAAAGAGGTGTAGAGGGGAAAGAGAGTAGACAGAGCGATCAGCAGTGAGCCAGCAGCAATAAGGGACAGCTTGCCAGTCCAGTCACTGGCCTTTTCCTTCCGAAACGTTACGCTGCCAGGAGAAAACCGCCCTGCAGTTATTCCTCACCCCACAAGCCTCAGCTTTCCCTGAAGGAGCTGGCACAGTAGCTCAGAGGTGCGCACAGGCCTGGGATGCAACCCCAGGACCAGCCACACACATAGGCACTAATGAAAATCACACGTTTGTGTGTATGCTGCAGTATTTTCATATCTGTGTACATCGTGGAATGGCTAAATCCAGCCGATTAACATCCATCATCCTCCCTGCTTACTGTTTTGTCCTGAGAACACTTAAAAGTCCATTTTTACAAGAATCTCCAGCATGTAAAATAGATTCTAATTAGCAGTCATAGCCAGGACGTGTAACAGCTCTGCTGAACTCAGTCCTCGTACCTGATGTGTCTGTCTTTCGACAGACCACTCCCCACTCCCGCCCGGGCCCGCAGCCACCCCTCCGGTCTGGCTTCCTCGCCTGATCGTGCAAGATTCCACACAGTGGTGCAGTTAGTGGCATCCATAGGTGACTAACCTGGCATCCTCCCGGCCTAGTCCTATTGCTGCAGACAGTAAGATTCTGTTCTTTACAAGGCCGAGTACATACTTTCCAGAGCACGTCTGTGCTGAGCTTTCTTCATACACTCGGGTGTGAACTTTGGGGTTGATTCTGCCAAATTACCTTCCATCTGAGGCCCAGTCACCCCTGTGTCTTGGGACTTCACCTGCTGTATTTCTCACCTGGATTCAACTTCCCACCTTATCTCCCTTACCAGCTCCCTACTCATAACGGGCCACTGGCCCCTCAGCACCTCTGCAGCCGTCTGCTGAGGCTCATCCGAAATCCCGGGCCTCCTTCCTTCACTCTGTGAAAGGATATCAGCTTTTCATTACTTAAGAAAGGGTTCTTTTCAGTAGCAAAAAAAAAATCTGTCCAGCACCTTTGCTAAGTACCTGATATGTAGCAGCCACCAGAGAATGAGCTTCCAAGCTAATAAAGTAAAATAAAATAAAAACTATCAGATTCTTTGTCATGCCTCCTGGAAACATAGTAACATCAAAGTGACAAAGAGAAGATTTGATAAAGATCATGGAGACTTAGATGAAATATGAAGAATTTTCAATGAAACGTTGCCTTTTGTTCTAAAGTAGTAAATGATATCTCTTCCTATTTAATCATTGCATTTTTGTAGGAAAAGTTCAAAGACTAACTTAACCATTGACTACTTTGGGAGCAACTAAATTATTTTAGTGACTTTCTTAAATCCCTGGAAAAATGCAAGAGGAAAGCTTCATCTTTTTTTTGTTTTTGTTTTTTTGTTGTTGTTGTTGTTTTTGTTTTGTTTTGTTTTGAGACAGTACCTTACTGTATAGCCCAGGCTGGTTTTGACCTCACTACGTGGCCCAGGCTAGCCTCAAACTCATGACAATCCTCCTGCCTCAGCCTCCCAAGTGCTGGGATTACAGGTGTGAACCACCATGCCCAGTGGGGAAATAGTCTTAAAGTCTAGTGATGTATAAATATGTCAGGCAGGACCACATAACAAGAAGTGGACTTACACAAAGTATATGCCAACCACTCTGGAAGTACAGAGACAAAGGGGCTGAAAAGATCTAACTTTTCTTTAAGAAGTATTTGAGCTGGCTTCCTGAGGCATAATGAACAAAAATTAAGACTTAAAGAAAAAGACAACTTGTAATTGAAGGAACAATCTGAGCAGGCTGAGAGGTGTGACTGCACATGGTCAGACACAACAGGGGCAAAGGTGCAGGAGATGTACTGGGAAAAAGTCAGCGGTGAATTTTAAGGCTGGAAAAAAGAACACCTGGATCTTTAGCTCTGGAGAATTCCTGACTTTCTACACTCTATAAGGTGCCGCCCAGCATTTTGAGCAAGTCGTGTTTTCTATATCATGCCTCAGAAAGATTGATCTGGCAAAACCAGCCAGATAGTAAGACTGGCACCAGGAAAGCCATTATTAAAATGATTCCAATGGCAGATGCTGAAATCATGAAATAGTAGGTGATGGCTTTACATGATGGGACTGTGCTAAAGCATTATAGTTTGAGAAGATGGTACTGAGATTTTCCTTATAGTTGTCAAATTCATTTTTGTTACCACCCAGGAAGACTAAGGCAGATCTATTTTTAAAGAAACTTGTGGAAACATCTGTAAGGAAATATTTGCGTGTGTGCTGAAGGATATCAGTCACTTCCACAAGGCATCAGCCTGCTACTTACATTTCCAGTTGCTCCTTGGCACTTATGTTGGACCCAAACACAGCCAAAGAAGAGGAGTTGAAGAGAGAGCTGCTCGCTTTCACAACAAACGTCACCTGTATGCCTTTGCACAAGGGGCTGAGGTTTTCCACTATATTCGGGGCAGTTAACTTTGAATAAAGAAGGAGAAATATAGTTACAGTAAAGTCAGGATGCAAAACCACACAACTCAAACCCCAGCACAGAAATAATGGAAGGCCAATATGAAATTCACTCTTCTTTGAAGTTTTTTCATCAGCGAGGACCCTTTTCGTTTATTTCTTTGAATCGGTATGGAGCCACCATCTTGGCAAAGACTTGTGAAGACTGTCTCATGGCCAATGTTAGGTCCCAGTTCCGATCCCAGCAAGTCCTAAGCCGTCAGCAGCTTCCCTCCTGGTCATGTAAGGAGATCTTACACCAGTGATAAACTCTGAACAACAGCACTCAGTGCTGTGATTTCTTTGCAGCCCGGTGGCTTCCATTTCAGAGAAACTACCGCAGTTTCGTGATTCCTGTCATTAATTCACCTTCCTGAGCCTTCCAGGATCTCGAGACTTTAGGTGAGGAAGAGCAGTTCTAATCTTATTTCAGATGATTCGAGGCCTCCAAAGGGAGGTGACTTCCAGGGAGTCATCAGTGTCACCACCACTATGGAATTTCATCTCAAGCAGCCTTGGGCCAAGGAAAGGAGACAAATCTTGGGATGCACTTCCGGGGCTTCTGGTGTCCCCAGACTGCAGGGTGCTCACACGCTGTCCTGGCCTCTGGCCATCAGTAGGAGGTCAGTGGTTGCCCTTGAGTGTTGCTCTTGTCTGTGGGTTTTTCCCTCAAAGTGTTTATGCCAGAAAAGCATCTGTGTTTGATCCCAAAACTTGCTCAGCTGGTCTCCCTGGCCTTTCACACCGCCATCTGGACACATCGCTGCTTTCTTCAAGCCCCTTTTAAATTACCATGACAAGGAAAACTATTAAAGAATAATAAAAAAAATCCAAACAACCAAAAGGAAAAAGGGCCCACAAAACTGAAAAACAACGGAAAGAAGCGAGAAGGGCTGATTTTCCTGGAGGGAAGCATCGCAGCCTGGTAAGTGTCTTGTTCCGGTGCAGGAGCCTGGCCGCAGCACACTTCCCTCCCCCCTCTGCTCCCCTCTACTCTTTCTTCTCTTCCACTGCACTCCGGCCCTCTTCTCCGTGCTATGCAGGGCTGTTCCAAGGTGCATCAGGTACTGAATTTCTGCTAAAGATCTCCTGTCAATGCAAAAAAAGATTTTTTTCTTCACTTGCAAGTTTCATTCCAAAGTTGCTATAAAATAATGTTCAGCAAAATATTTGCCATGATGGGGCATCAAGTTAATGTGAATTGCCTGGTCCTGGGAAGTTGAGTGAATCACTGTGGGCCACAGTGTCTTCATAGCCATGGTCTTTACTTATACAGTGAATGAGAAGTACGTTTATCGAAGAGGTTATTTTTCCATAGGAATTCTTCTCATGTAATTTTTTAAAGTGCATTTGCCTATGATTTCTAGTTTTTTCTCAATAAATTCAAGTTGCATTATTTTCCATAAGAGTCTCCAAAAGTATTATGTCTAGTTCTAGGAGGCATGAGAAAGAGGACACAAACATGCTAACTCTCATCAGTAGGAAAGTATTCCCTAGAAAAGAGAAAATTTTGGAGAGCTGTGATAACACCTCCAAAATGTCAGAAAGATACACCAGGGGCAAAGTGGCATTTCACTGATTCTGTGTGATAAAATCCTGGGACAACCGATATAGCCCTGGGTGGGATAAATTTCTGTTTGGTATAAGAAAGCTCTTTGTGAATGTCTAAGCAGACTGGAATGTGTTATGGTTATAGATGGTTTGGAGAAAGAATATATATATAAATACATACATATATGTATACATACACATATAATATATACATATATGTATACATATATATATTATATATAGACATAGATAGGAGAGAACTTTTGTCATGGACATATACACTGTTAAACTTTACCATAAGTCAGTTAGGCTGCACTTAAAAAATAATTCCACATATGTGTATTTTTGAAAATGTGCACCAATAAATAAGTCATCTCAAATTAGACAGTTTTCCAGTAAATATCAATTAATTGATTCTCAGAACTATGCAAACTTAAGGTCCATTTTGACCTAGTAATCTGAAGCAGAGATCAATGGATTTTACCATGACGTCCCCGAGAGTGAATATCTAAAGCTGCAGGCTACAGTAGGTCTTTGCTGCGCCTTCTCATCCTCCTTTTCCTTCTCCTTCCACTACCTGTTTCTGTGCAAACTTTCAGAAATGTTAAGAGCTAGAAGTGTGGCCAAGGAAGATAAGAAACAGCCTGAACCTCTGTCCAGGTTATAGAGAATTATGAAATTAGCATTTTATTTTCTCTCACATGCATTGGTCAGATGATGCGCATTATTCTCCAAACTAACATCAACATAACTTTGAAAAATGTACTGTTGCTATGTGTTCAGGAAGGAGGAAAACATTGTTTACTGTCTTACTGTCTCTCTGATCTTGGCTGTAACCCTTACGCACATGAGGGTGAGAAGAGGAAGTGTGACGGCCACCAGGACCTGGAGTGTCACCAGTGAACTCAGATTAGTCACAAGGATACACCTAGCTGCGAGCGCCAGCGTGTATGGATGACTTCCTGGGGGTGGCGGAAGTGCAGGCATGCTGAACACCAGCCCTGAAACCCTGCCCGCCAGCAGCTTTCCTCTTTGCCTCGTGTTTGGAAACCAGTTTCAACTGAACTCTTTGCACTGAGTAAGTTCCGAGGGTTTTCATGGACTAGGAGATAGATAACCACTCCACACATATACATTATTACAAAACAACATATGGAACATGATAGATATATATATAAATTTTGTCAACTGAGTATAATAATTAAAGGAATGCACAAAGAAATAAGAACTCTATTCTTTTCTTTACTAGAGAGATGGGCACAAAACTGAACCTTAAGGCTTTTTTGGCCTTGCAGTTGGTAAATAGTAGACTTGGAATGAAACTCAAGAGGTTGTGATGGCAATTACTGTGCTATTTCTGCTACAAGTTCATACTGTGCAGCCCTAAAAATCCTATAAAGCTGTCTAATGAAATTTGGTTGAAATGGAGCAGATATGTTCTCTTCGCCACTTAACTAAAAAAGTACTGTCTTTACCTCGTTCGTGTTGGACATCCCCCTATACATTTACTAAGAACAAAATGTTTGCAACAGCCAACAATTTCAGAAGCCCCTGCGTCATGGCCCATTTTACACTGCAGCCAATGGATGGCAGTGTCGGCTGGACAATAAGACCTATCGGAGAGCTGGAGTCATGAGATGGTCTTCAGACGTGGAAACTGAGTTTGACTAGATACAAAGTAACATGATAAAAGACAAAACTTCCACCTACAAGATGCTTTTCACTTGAAATATATTCGCTGTGCACCTACTGTGTTTTAAAGGTGGTACTGATACTTACTTTTAATTCTTGAAAAACTTCAGTCCTCACACTGAGGGCCAAGTACACCTTTAACCAGAACTGAGGCGGTTCTCAACAAGGTAAGAGGGTGTTCTACACCCGATATCTAATGGGGTCACCCTGAGGTGTGTGTGGCTTGGCAGCCCTTGCCGTGGAACTGAGGCCCCTGACCAACTCAACCTTTCATTTTATGCCATTTACATCTGCACAGTCACATTCATTACATCTTGAACAGCCACATGGCCCCTGGTTACGATGCTGGACAGCGGAACTCTGGAGGCTGAAAGACAGTTCAGCTGGATGCACCTGAAGACAGCATCATGATTGACGCCAAGAAGACCACCGCCATCACCATGGCTACACTTGCTCCCGGGTCACCACCTGCCCGGCTGAGGTGGACCCTGCCAAGCCATCCCTGTGTTTTTATGTGGGCTTCCCCACACTGTGTCCATCAGAATGACTTTGTCTCCAGTGGCCACTTTGGAGTAAGTCACAGGTCCTCAGCAAGGTGCGTGGGGTCCCCCTCGGCATTTCTCGTTATTCTGATATTTGCCTGTTTCTCCAGCCTTATCTCAAATTATTTTTCATAGAGTTTGTATTTTAGGAGTACAAATTTTATGTCTGTACTCTAAATATATCACACACTCTTTGATTTTACTTTTGGCTTTGGATTTGGTCTCCAGCCTTGTGTAGACTACCTGCACTTCAGAGATGATTTTCCTTTCTTCCTTTTTTGAACAAATTACAGCCACTTTCCTTCAAGTCTCAGTTTAAAAGACCCATCTGTGCCTTTAGTCTCTTGAGTGGCTGGCTAAGAGTTCCTAGCTATGTGCTTCTAGTGCCCGTGGACTTCACTTATAATGAAACTCAGCAAGTTTTGTGCAACTACCTATTTATTGTGAACCACCCTTACTTCAGGGAGCCCCAGGTGTGCTTGCCTTTTTCAACTTTTTAACTAGATTGTTCGAAGCACCCAAGTGAATGTTTCCTGAATGGTTGCTCAACACACATGACTGAAAAAGGCCCAGGTGTGCATTCTGCTCACAGACAGTCAGGCCCACTTCCCAACCACTGCTGCACCTGCTGTCTCTGGAGGGCACAAGGCTCTGCTCTCTTCTCACCTCTGCTCCTTTGACATGTATGTGTGCATGTGTGTGTGTGTGTGTGTGTGTGTGTGTGTGTGTGTGTGTGTGTGTCTTTTCTCTCTCAGTTAAGCTGATCATCAAGTCTGGGTTGTTCTTCAGTGGCTCTAAATGTTGAGATTGTAACAAAAAAGTAAGGAAACAAATTTTATGTATAGGGGGGGTGGTAGGGTGGGTAGGGCTATGGGAAAAAATGAGAATTAAGTTGTGTCTTATACTGGTACAAATCCCCATTATGGAGTGTAATCATGATGTGTATATTTAATGTACCAATAAAGATAATTAAAAAAAATAAAAAATAAATATCCATCAGTGAGATGAGTAGCTGCATTTAAATGGCACTGTAATGGGGTCATCGGATTAGCAGCTGACATTTTCTTAAATATGAATTTAACATAATTAACAAATGAAAGGAAAGAAAGCTTAGGGGAGAGGAAGTTTCTCACTTCCTAGTCCAGGAGCTCTTCTAACATGGGTAAGTTTGGCCATAGTTTAATTATTTTCTAAGCCTATATTCAAAGTGGAAATGCTCTTGACAGACCCCAAGAGCACTCAAAGCAGGAAACAGAACTTCCACTGGAAGAGGATGGGCTCACCATGTTGGCAAAGAGGTGGTCGGTGCAAGTGGAGAAGGAGAAAGACAGACACTTGGAGAGGGAAGCGGCAGGTTGGAGGGGACTGTCTGGTACAGAACACAAACTAGGCTGGGTCTTCACTGAGGTGCCTTCATGCATTAGCTCACTGACACCTCACAGCCTCTAACACAGCCACAGAATCAGATGCTCACAAGGACTAACATGCTCTCTGCTGACCTGGCTAGGAAAGAGGGGAATGTAGTCCTGGGCTCATCCCAACACTCCCAGGGTTGTGTTGTGCTTCCTTTCAGTGGAAAAGCAGATGAAATTGAAGCACAGCAGATAAACAGCCATAAGAAGAGCAGCCCAGATAGGATCCTCTGAGTTAGATGAAGAGAAAATGGAGAACGGACGGAAACAGTGGCTCATGGGGAGCAGGTGCTTAGTAACAGAAGTAGAAGTTCCCTCTCCAACATTGGCCTGCCCCCTGGTTTAAGACCCTCCCTACCAAAGCTGCTCCTTTAAGAAGAATGAGTCCTATTAAAAGGACCCACACAGACAGGATTTGTCACCCTCTTCCCTCCCCTGGTGAAACCACACCCAATTTTGCTGGGTTAACCGTTCCTCTTCTGTTTTTAAACCACATAGTTAAAGACCGATCCACCTCCTGCTTTTACAATCAGACACTTGATCTGAACGCTTTAGTTGTTAGTTGGTAATTCATGGAGGGTAGAACCCACTAAGCTGGTAAGAGCCAGGCACGTGACTATCCAAACAGGGCCAGTAAGAATCCTACCCAAGATTTCTTCAGCCAGGACTTTCCACCGCCATTTCCAAGCTTGTGGGGTTTAAGCTTGAAGCCTCTATAGTTAATTCTGTCATATATCTAGAGTGCTAACCTGAGAAGGAGCAAAAACCACCAAAAGCAGAAGCTGAGATGGAGAAAAGGGCTGATGATGAAGCATGAACACCTACATCGACCGAGTCTGAAGCTGAGTTTTCAAGACGTAGGATGTGACATCTGTGCAAAGACCAGATTGCTTCTCCTCCTCCCACTCGGTTTCAGTTGAGCTCGATCACCTGGGAATCAGAGTCCTCCCTAGTGCAACTGTTCTTCATATAACTACTTTAACTTTCACTAATCAACCTTGGAAACTGAGTGAAATCTCGACTGTCATCATCCTTTGTAATGAAGTGCTCAGGATCATGAATACTCTCCTGGTGACAAAGATGATCAATTCTCACCCAGCCCTACTGATCCATCACTGGTACCTGGTTAGCTCCTCAGAACAGGCCGGCCTAGGTTGGCAGAGGATGGAGCACTCAGCATGAAAGACACAGACACGAGGACAGCCAGGGCCGGAGGATGGCAGGTACAGGACAGGGATGAGGGGAGCTGGGCTGCAGGTACCGTTGCCTGACCAGTGCTTTGCACTGCCCTGTACTGGTAGGCACTGTGTTCTCTACCCCTTCAGAGAGAGAGAGAGAAAGAGACAGACAGACAGAGACAGAGAGAGAGAGGGACGGAGAGGGGAGCTCTTAACACAAGGACATAAAACTCACTAATCCTATTAACCCTCCACCCTTGAATAGAACAGGTTAATGCTCTGCAAGTGTTGAAGTGATGGATGTTTACAGACCATTCACACTGCTTACAAAGGCGGGGGGGGGGGGAAGAGATGAGCTCGCTTTTTGTGGAACATTACTTTCATTTGGACAAATAAGAACCAAATTAATGTTAGTCACACTTAGATGTTTTTGTTGGTAACACCTCAAAAAATGAATGAAATGAGCTTGTCTCTACAAACAGAAACAATGAAAATATTTGGAACCTATAAAATTACAACTGTCAGTAGGGAATTACACGCTTGTGTAATTCTAGCACTTGAGTGGCTGAGGCGGGAGAATCACCACGAGTCTGAGGTCCTATTACATAGCGAGTTCAAGGCCAGCCTGAAGTAATTACATGAGAAGATCCTGTCTCAAAAAACAAAAACAAATTAATAAATAAATACATTGCAACTTAGAAGCACAAACTAGAATTTTTGAAAACCTATATATATATCTCACTATACCTGCACTAGTTGCCCACTTAAATACTTTAAGACTTAAAGATATTTCTTATGAGATCAGAGGCAGATGTAGCTTTTCGACAGGTCGTGAAGCTCTTGACTTCTGAAAGATCACCTAGCACAGGTCAGCAGTGGGTGTGCAGTGACCTGGTCTCTTCCACATGGTACAGATGTCTTTCTCAGAGTCCCAGGAAGGCAAATGCAGTGTAACCAGAACATCAAGTTACACAAATACTAGGATGACTATAGGCAGCAACTTCGGATTTCACTTTCCAGATAACCACTAACAAGTTCCCACTTGTCAATTTTTTGATGTGACATCAAAGAAGCATATGCAATAATTTAATGTTTCATGTTCTTTCGCCAGAACAATGAAACAGCCTGACACAGAAGGCTGGGACAGATCCCTCCCCACACCTGATATCAAAACATCCACAAAAATTGGTGACAAGGCCAATCACTGCATTAAATGATTTTTAGACATTTTGGAAAACAGTATTTCTAAATTTAAAAATATTATTCATTTTAACATGTTGCAATTGACTGTTGTTTTTTTAAATTAATGAATATATTTTTATATATCTTAGGTTACATTCTTAATGTATTCAATACGAATAAGTATAAATCACATAAATAACCTAGACTACTTAATAACTTTGAGAGTATAAGGGGACTATGGAAGCAGTTTTTTAAAGTTTAAACTTTATTAGTGTCTATTTGTGGTACAGAAGGATCAGAGTTCACATGAGAAACCAATATGTGTGTATAACCCATCTTAATTCTATGTCCCCTTCGCTCTACTCACTTTTCCTCCTCCCCTTGGTCCCTTTCTGATTTAAACAATATTTGTCTTTTATTTTGTTCTTTGATTTGTTCATACTTTGGGTTTCTCATTCAGGAGAAACCTTGTGGCATTTAAGCTTGTGGGTCTGCTTTGCCTCACATCACATTACGGTCTCGAGTGACATCCATTTTCCTACAAATGACCAAGTTCGTCTTTCTTTATGACAGTGTAATACTCTATCATGCATAGATGAATCACGACACCACGGTATTTCTCAAAAATAAAACAAACATGGTTATATTTCTGTCCTCAAAGAACATACATTTTAGAAGAAAGAGAAAGCTAAGAAATGAACACGTAAGTACGTGACATTCTTACAGTTGAAGAAATATGTTGTGAAGGACGATAATAATCGGAGGGCCGACAGGAGGGGCTCACTGCCCCTGGCACGGTCAGGTGGGCCTCTCTGGAAGGCGAGAGAGCCAGCGGGATGCGAGCGTAGGGGACAAGACAAAGGCCTGTGTTGGTGGAAGCCGAGGCGGGTGACAGGATTCTGGGGCCCCGAAGCCCATCCTTCGCTGTGGTCCTCATGGGCCCGAGCTGCTTCCCTCCCAGAGGAGGAGGTTCTGGGGCGGCTCTAGGATGGCGCCCGGAGCTCGCAGGCCCCGCAACTATGAGCTCCCAGGAGTAGCGAGCGCGAAGCTGCCAGGAAGGGAGAAGGAATTCAGTTCACAGGAGAGGACTCAGATGGACCTATAAATTATGGAGCTCTTTTTCTGTACCTGGGCCGCAGTCTGGAATTTCGCAGGATTAATTATCCGGGCCAGTTTTACTGCAGCTGCAAACACGGCCTGGTGTGCTGCGGCCTCCGAAGCCCGCATCTCCCGCTGAGCGTGCGATTATAGAAAGTGCTGTGGGCAGCGGGCCGGGCAGCTCCGCATCCAGGACGACGGGCACCTGTCAGGGCGCGGGTACCAGTCTCCCCGGATGGGATTTCCGGACTTTTCCAAGTCAGGGGTTCTCAAGTCACCTCTCCCCAAGGGAGGCTTCCATGGCAGCCAGGGCGACTGCTGGGCCTTGGGAGGCCGCGGGGGCCAGTCTAACCCTCACCCTCACCGGGGACCGGAAGCCCCGCTTGAGCTGTGGCTCAGGACAGCCAGCGCAGCAGAGACAGGTCCCGGCTCCCATCACGAGGCGTCTAGTCAGTTCCCAGCACGGCCCAGTGGGGGCGGCCCTGACTCTGCCCCCACCATCACCTCCAGTCTGGGTCCCTCCTGCGTTGTGCACACCTCGCCCGGGGCACAGACCCTGGACCCTCTGCCCCCGCATTCTTCCCATCCTTGCACCCCCTCTTTTTGTTTTCCATTTCAGAGAGTCAAAATCCGGGGACTCTTCCCAGCTCGTCAGCTTTATGGCCCCGGCCAGTCATGTCCCTGCCACTCAGCAAGCCCCAGCCGGGCCTGTGCCACACTGGCCTGGCCCACTGAGGCCTCCTGAGGCGGCCCGTCCCCGGCAGGCCTGGTGAGTACCCGGGGGAACTCCTCGGGGACACACCTAAGAGAGTCCTGAAGCCTAATTCGCTGAACTCCCAGAGAAGATCTGGAACTCTCCCCATTTCTTATTCCCATTTCTCCTAAGATCTCCCTAAGTTCTGTGAGCTATTCGAGCATTTCCCAACTAGTAACTTCTTTGGAAAAGGTGGAGTATGAGTGAGGACCTTGAAATAGTGTCCCCTTCCTCCTCCTCCTCCTCCTCCTCCTCCTCCTCTTTTTCCTCCTCCTGCTGCTGCTCTTCCTCCTTTTTTGTCTCCTCCTCCTGTTTGAAGCCAGGAGAATCGACCCAGTATGATACAGAACAACCTAAAATCAAATTGGACTGCATCAAAGTCCAATAAATCTAATATAACAGAAATAAGAGGGGCTGCCCTAATTAAAGTGGGTGTGAGGACTTTGATAAGCTCCATCTGCCACATCCGGAGCTGTGAGCTAACCCAGGACCCTGTGATGCTGGAGCACACACAGAACCCCCTCGTGTTGCTGCATCCACAAGGCGAGGGTGCTGAAGGCCCCTTTAAAACATCTCTCCATCTCCTTCCCATCCCACTACCACTAAAATCTGAGCTTGTACCACCCCACTTCAAAGTTTTATTAATAAATTCCCAGCTGTGTCCTCTCCTGACATTTTTACACATTCCTTACACAAGACCATCCCTGCTATGGATCTCACAGTCTCCAGAGGGTTTGCATCTCTACTGCAGCAGCTGACGGCCCTGCACAGACCCACTCACTGTAGGGAGCCGAGGCAGCTCTGGGTTCAGTGACTTCCCAAAATGCATCCTTCACAGTGAAGAACCAAGGAGCCCCCCAGTAGCAGCAGGATCATTCCTGCTACTACTGAGTTTAATAAGATTTCTTCTTCTTCCCCGGAGAATAGCTTCGCTCCTTTCATGTGCAGCTCAAGTCCAGCCCACTTTCTCTTCTAATGTGAAAAAATCTTCATAGTCCTCTACACAAAATTTAGCCTATGCAAAGCAATTCTCCAGCACTGCTTCTCTGTCTCTGTATGAGGATTAGTAGACTAACCTTCCGTTATGTTGATTGTAGACCCTGGTTTCAAACAAGAAAATTGCACTGGGCTGCAGAGAAGTGCCCTGGGGTGTGTGTGTTCACGAGGAGCCCAGGGTGGATCTATGAATACATGCAGAGGGGAGAGATGAGGCTTCTGAGCTGCTGAGAAGATCAAGGCCTGGTTGTAGAATAGAGAAATTAGCTTTATCACGATCGTGCTTCAACAATTTATCCTCTTCTCGATGTCTTTTTGCCAGAGTCTTGGACAAACAGACATTAACTGTCGTTGACTTTGCTACAGTTCCTACTGAGACTTTTCAAGCAATGACTTGGAGCCTGCAGAGAACAAGGGAGGGTAAAGAATGTTCATGAGCTGTGGCCATTGGAAAGGTGTGAAGATACACAAGGGGCTGCACCAAGCTGACAAGGGTAGGGATGGCAGAGCCTCTACAGCAGGGATGGCAAACCTGTTAGAGCTTTTGGTGACACAACAGCTTACTGTGCACACGTGCCCTCGGTTCGCCACCCCTGTCCTTCAACAACCAGGGACATCATGACTCAGAAAGCCTGAGTGTAGTGAAAACAGACACATTCCCCACACTCATTGCATTCACCAAAGGTGTGATAAAGACCCCATGTTGCCTAAGAGCGGCAAACTCACACACATGAGAGTTGTACTCTGATTCCTCCACAAACTAGCTTGACAGGGACAACATTCAAAGAGCTCTAAAGTTTCTCCTGACTCTCATAACTGTTCTGGTGAAAAGGGAATTAGAAAGAAATCAACATTGATATTGCACCGGTGAGTCATGAGACTGTATGTCCCAGTTGCCAGGAACTGTCTTAGTATGTGTACTTCTTATAACTTTTAAGTGTCTCACATATGGATAAAAGATCATACACATCCTAATACTTATAAATCCTTCCAAAGTGTATGTTGTACCTCTTCAGATGAGAGATGCCCAACTCTGCCCTGGTTGAAGACCCCAAACTACAAGGTCATGGGGAGCAGCTTCTACTGTAGAGCTTTGAGCTAACCAGAATTTAGGGGTGAAAGGAGAGGAAGGGAAATACAGACAGAGATTGGCACTAAACTCTCCTGGTCTATTATAAATTTGCTTCTGAATTTTTTTTTTTTAAAGAATCTGATACTCTCTTTTGTCCTATAGCTCAGAGGATTTATTTATTTATTTATTTATTCAAATCTTTATTGGTACATTATATATATATCACAATTACTTTCAGCATTGAAAATTTATACCAGCATATGGTATGACACAACATAATTCTCATTTTTCCCATTCCTCTACCCACCCAATAATCCCCTGCCCCTTATACACATAGGCTTTTCCCTTTTTTATTACCATCACTTTATTTTTCTCCTCTTTTCTTACCCTGACACTCCATTTCCTTTTAAATATTTTCTACTTCACAGTATCTACTTTATATTCTAGAACTCATTTACATCTTCATTTACTCATACCAGAGAAAAGATACGATATTTATGCACCTGTGACCGATTTATTTCACTCATGAGGATGTCCTCAAGGTGCATCCGAGTTGACACCATGTTCTTCAGAACTGCGTTTGCTTTTGCTTACTTTCAAAATGCTTCTCTCCCTCCTACCTTTAATGTTGTTGTTTTCCACCTCAAAACAGGTGAGGCGCCATCATTTTAGACAGGGGTGAAGCATGAGGAGGGATGCCAGCTGCCTTGGCTTAGTCCCTTCACCAGTGACATTTCTCATTTCTTCTGCCTTTGGGTCCCACAGGAATTTTGTAGGTCATGCTGCATCTGCTGTTCTACAGATGAGGAAGCGGAATTCCAGGATATCTTGTGACTTCTCAAATTATTACAAGGAAACATACTGGACAAGCCAAGGTCAGTGTGGTGTTAGTCCAGATTTCTTTCCACTGTAAAAGCTTGCCTTGATAGTTTCTCCATCATTTCCATCATCCCAGTGCTTGGCCAGGACTTTATGCTGGTTTAGCTCTCATTTTATCTTCCACTATACAATTCAGGGATTAGGTTCTATGGCCACAGAAAGCATGCTAATGGGCTGACTGAAAAGCACACAAATTACTTTTCTCATGCCTGCCTACATAAAACACATAACAGACAATGATGCATATTCATACAATCTTAGAGATAGGTGTCTTTATCGGTGTCTTCTAAATAGCCACATTGTGTTGGCCACTTTGATTTTGGCTTTAATTGACATGCAAACACAGTATGCTATATCATGCATAACATCTTGCATGAGTGGCACGGCTATAAGCAACAAGTTGCCATATGCTTCACCCCTCACACTCACAACCATGGCAGAGCAAGGACTTTTAAAATCTATGGTCATCAGTAGGCTTGCTCTATTTAGGGCTATGTAAGTAAATATGCACCTTTAAAAGCATGATAGTGAGGAAGAAATGAAATATGGTAGGTGAAGACAAGCTTTGTCAGTGTTCCACAAGATATTTATTGCTTTCCCTGACTATATCCTCAACTTCTATAAATAATAATGGATGTTCCATATGTCTTAAGAGAAAGTACATATATAACTTGGCATTAGAGAAACATCAGGTCTCTAGAAGAAATTCTCATGGCAAAGAATAAAAGTAGAAGAGTTTTACAATTCAATAATTCTGGGCAAAGTGTCTTAGTAGCTTTGTCAGATGATTTTATTGCTTAGATGGAAAAATCTGAGAAACTCTTGAAACCTCCTGAGTGCTGTATGCTCTCCCTTCGCTGGCCTCAGAATCGATTTCTCAGAGAAGACTCTTTGGCCCCTCATTCAGGCCATTCTACTCTCCCTGTCCCACCTCACTGCCAAGCCCTTGCTGCCTCACCCACAGGGAGAGCACTCGACGGGTTCCATGTGCTGCTGCACAATTTCTGATCCTGAAAGGAATTCTCTGTGTCCTTTCATGTTTTCATCTGTGTAGAGTTTGGTCCTGATTCCTTAGGATTCAGCGTTTCCCTTCCCCAAGTCTGTCTAGGCTGTTGCTATCCATCCACTGGCTGCCTCAGGCTCTTGCGAAGAATCCAGCTCACCTGCTGCATTTCCACGACCACATCTGCCTGCCATGGTGGGTGCGTGAAGCCTGTCCTGACCCCTGCTTCCCTCAGCAATGACCTTTCCTGCCCCCACACTGACCTCTTGTAGAATTGGAGAATTTCTCCAGCTCATATATACAAATAGGATTATTCCTACCAAGGTACGAGGCAGAAATAAGTATAGCACATTTCTGAAACAAGAAATCCCATGTAATGAAATACACTAAGGTGGAAGGAGTTGGAAATACAGAGGTTGAAGGTTCAGGGCTATGAGGAGCTTCACACCCAGGACACTGCGGTAGAGGAAGGAGCTCAGACTTCAGCCTGAGAGGGATGGGAAACCACTGGAGCAATGGAGAAGGGTGCAATCCTTGCATTTATTTTATAAAAATATCACTTTATCTAGTGTGTAAGAGATACTCTTGATTTAAGAAGTCATTGCCTAGTCCAGGAAAAGCTAAATTTCCATGTCAGATAGAGGAGGCTGCGGTGGAGGTACAAGAGAGTATGAAGGCCCCTTGTAAAATTCTAAAGCCACAGGGATCACTAATAAATACAAGTGGCCCAGGGAGAGAATGTGGCAATAAAAAGAACTCCCAAATTCCCAACTGTGCTATTGGTTATGCTAATTAGTGAGAAGGAAAACATTAGAGACAGGGACTGGCTGGTAGAAATCAGAAGTCTGTGTCAACTTGTATTACATTGCCTTTCTCTGTCTTCTTTTAAAAGTAAATTTTTCCATTTTTACAGGAAAACCTCAATCCTATTCAGCGCCTCCATGTGCCAGGCATTTTGGTGGATGTTCCCACGCCAAGTGACCATCCCATTAGGACATCTCAAGCTCACGGTGCCTGTCGAGCGTCTCTGGGGGGAGGACACGGGGACACCGGTAGTGGAGAGTGGAGAGCAGCCCCGAGGCCATGATGTCCGGCAGCCAACTGTTTTGAGAAAGAAGCATCTCAGCTGCCACAGAGACTGTCAAAAAAATGAGCAAGATGGAAACCAAATATTAACTAACGGAGCTGTCACATGGAGTTCTTTGTTGACAATGGCAAGAGGGCCTGAAGGAGAATTGTGAGGAGAACGAAGGTGAAATGGGGACAACAGGAAGTGGAGGCTGAAGCCGCAGCAGCCTCGAGCAGGAGCAACTCTGCAGTTCTGCCATAAGTCACAGCAGGTCATGGAGCGAGGACTGGGTGTGGTGGTGCGTGCCAGGAGGTAGGGAAGGTCTTTGTGACTGACTGGAGACTTTATTTTGCTTTATATTTGGATGTGGGTGTACCCACAGAGAAAGAGAGGGTAAAGCTGTGGGAGACAGGAGTGCTAATTTTTCAGTCAAAGCTCCTTCAGCATGTTAGAAGAAAAGGCAGGCAGGGTGCATGTGGCGTGGTCA
Source organism: Petromus typicus (assembly GCA_004026965.1). Taxonomy (NCBI): domain Eukaryota; kingdom Metazoa; phylum Chordata; class Mammalia; order Rodentia; family Petromuridae; genus Petromus; species Petromus typicus. The sequence goes on along the minus strand of PVIR01007875.1, from coordinate 27,629 downwards.
GCCTTCAACAGGAGTTTATTCTGAGGAACAGAGAGAAGACGGACGCTGTGGGCACTGAGGCAGTGGTAATAGAGGACACAGAAGAACACAGGAGAATGCTGGAGCTTTGACAAGAAAAGCAATAGTAGAAATAGAAGGAAGCTGTGGGCTGAGCACAGAGTGAGCTTTAAAGTAGCCCTTTTCGTTCTCCAAAGGGAAAAATAGTCCCAGAGGAGCTTAATGCTCACAACCCCAAGGCCGACGCCTCGCAGAGCCTGTACAAGTCCAGGCCACCCTCGGAGACACCTTGAGCTAATAAGAGCAAAAAGGGACATTGACGGCCAGCTCCGCCCTGAGATGCCTAAAAGACTTGAATCCAGTGAGCATAACTCTCTCCAGGGACGTATGAAGAATGAAAGGTCAAGTGTGCGATTTCATTTCTGTATAAAAAGACCTCCAGGAGCTCGGAGCTGAATTATGAGGAGGAAAAGCTAAGGTACGTCTCTGGCATGTTCAGCAAGGACATTTGAAGAAGACTGGTACAAAGCAAATACGTCATCAAGACAAGTGGGAATCCCAAACCAGGGTAATAAAAACCAGGTAGGAAGCAACAGACCTGCAAGTGGAGACAGGAAGACGGAGGACAGAGGAGCAGGAAGTGTGGCTCATGCTAATGGGGGGGCCATCATGGCCACTGATGAGCTAGGAGCAAGAGGTCAGGACTGATTGACAATGGTTACTAAGTGAGCTGTGGTAAGCCCCAGGTGCTGTGTGAATGATGTACACACCCTCCTCCAGATCTGTGAAGTGGCCTCACGGGGTGACTTCCAGAATCAGAGACCCCCAAGGATGTACCTCAAAGCAGATTCTGAGACCACTGCCTGGAGTGCTGGCCTTTATTTTAATCAGCCAGACATAGAATCAACTTAAACAAAAATAAATAAAACTATGTTTGAAAACTAGTGGAGGCGGCCAGTTTGCTCAGGGTTTTACATGGACTCTTACTTAAAACTCATTCCAAACATATGATGATGTTGGTACAAGGACTCAGCCCAGGAAATTGAGAACCAGGCTAAGTAAACATATAATAAATATGTGAAAGGTTATTTTGGTCAGCATGACACACACTCTACAGACATACAAATTTAACTGAAACCTAAGTGGAGAGAAAAGCATAATGTTTTATGAATTGTTGAGTAATGACGTGCTTTGTGAAACACTCAAAATTGAGTGAAAACATAAGAAAGGCCCTTGTTGGTAGAAACCCTCTGGAGTCTCAAGTTTGTATTTGTTGATGGATGAAGCTGTGGACCCTGGCATTACTGTTTCTAATGTCAGGAACTGTGACAAGTCCTTTCCATTTCTTGGAAGGTGGAAAACTTAACAAAGAAAAGCTGAGCATAAGTTCTTTACTCTTCCATCTGCTGATGGACATACGGACAGTTTCTAAGACTTTACTATTGTGAATTCCTCTGCTACACATATGGGTGTACATGGATCACTGTAATATGATGTCTTTAGTTCTTTTGGGAAGATACCAAAAGAATATCTGGGTCAAATGGAATTTCTGCTTTTATCCTTTTGAAGAATTTCCATACTGATTTCCACAGGGAGTGTGTTAGTTACATCCCACTGACAGTGTAGAAGGGCTCCCCACCCACCCACAGCCTTGCCAGCATACATTACTATTTGATTTCTTGGTGTTGCAGAGGTAAGTAGGGAAGAATGATCACATACACAACCAAGTTTGTGCCAATTTAGTTTTCTGATCCATTTGTTTATGTACACGTGGCTGATCTCAGCTCAACCCCATGGTTTCCGTCAGTCCCCAGGGAAGAGACAGAGACCTAGAGAACACAGTTCAGTCAAACATCTCAGGTTGCAAAGCTGAGCCCATATATGGCACAAGTATTCGGTTGCTTATTGGGATGTGGGAGAAGTTTTGGGTTTCACATCACCGTACATTGTCAGTATGATAGAGACAGAAAGAGCATTTTATCTGCTTTGAACAAATGATATGTGTTAAGGGTTACCCTGAGGCACTTTTGTGTTAGTAAATAATCCTAAAACAACCTAGAAAGCCAGGTAAATAACTATTTAATCATGTATAAGAAGCTCTTAAAAATTCTGAGTCAGTGTCGATGTTTATTAGAGTTCAAATAGTCTTCTCCTTATCAGAGTCCCTCCAAACAGAGAGCTCAAGGGATAGGGTGCGGTGTTCACTGGGAGCATTAACAATTGTCTGGATCAGGGCACATGTGAGAGGAGGCAGTTCGGAGTGTCCTTCCTGTCTTCTGCTCACCCATATGGCCTCGTTTCCCCAAACAGAGATGGCAGCTGCACGGTCCTCTGATGCCGTCCTGCCTTTTCTGTACTGCGCAATTAAGCTCTTGGGTGTCACAGGCAGACTGGACTCTAGATCTCAAGACATCCTCCCACACAGAGAGCACCTGGGTGTCACCTGCCTGAAAACTCACTATTGAATAGAAGAAACTCAAGAGGAGTCGAGGAGTCGGGATTGGAAGCCAGACTAGTGATAGGGTTGAGATGCACAAGGGTCCGGCCTTGAGTGGGTTCTGTGCTACCCTAAGAGCTGACAATGCTCTTGGGGCTTCCCTAGTCTCTTCCTGAGCCACTCACAGCCTCTCTACAATTTACACATTAAGGACACAAACTTTTCCAATCAAAGTTGGATAAGGCCCAGATCTGGACTGGGTGTAGCAGTCATTCTGATGACTGGAAGTTTGCGTTAGTTCTTCTGTGTCTACCGCAGTGTCTAAGGTGTTCTCTGCCTCTTTCCCCAACCACACTGGGCTCAGTCTGCAGAAGGACCAAGGAATGGGAGTGAGTTTTCTGTCTGTCCACTCCTCATGACCCTTCCTCCAGCACATCTTGTGGGCAGGGAAGGAAGTAGAGCAGACCCACATGCAAGCCATCTATGGCAAGAACTCCAGGAGCCATGGTGTTTGCACTCGCCATGGGAAGTTTCTGTTAATAACAGGGCACAAAATGCAGTGTGCAAAGCATTTGGTTAAAAAAACAATCAAAACTAAACTAGCCTTATTTAATGAGGTGTTCGTGTTAAGTAAATTAGTAAACTTCCTATGCTTCACTGAACTTTAAAAATACCTAATGGACACTGAGCAGGTGCTGGGCACTGGCTGGTTTCTGCAAATACTCTCCCTTAAACTTCACAACTGTGATGCAGGTTCTTCTCCATTCTCCTTTTACAGTGAAGACAGCAAATGTCTGAGAGATTTGAGAGCTTGGCTGGTCCTGCACCACATAGTTCTGAGTGCAAGAGCCAAACTGTGGAGACACTTCGCCTCATCCTAAAGCTACACTCAACACTCCCCTAAAAGAACACAATGCATTCTCTCTGTGACAGAGACCCACTACTGCTACTGCAACAAGCAAATTTCTAAGGTCAAGAATCTTATTTTCTAGTAAGTACTAATGTGTCCATGATCACAATAGTTAGCTCATTGAAAATTATCCTAGAAAATAGGTTATGTGTTTATCAACTTTTGGGGTATCTTCCAGTTAGGTCCCACTGTCTTCAACCTTGCTATCTTCTTGACACTTCACAAGCATAAGTGTCATCAAAGTCTAATTCTTCCAAGCTATGTAATTCTACATGCTCAAGGCCATTGAGAAGATTTGGGTCTTTAGGTGAAAAAAAAGCAATAAATTGCACAGGTGGCCATACATATGTAATAAAAAGCAGCTTCCACACTAGAGTGTGTTTTGACTGACTGGAATTCACAAATGCACTGAGTGTCCCAGGTCCTGGGACTCAGCTTTTCAAGCAAGCCTGTTCTGTGCAGCTATTCAGCCATGATTCAAGAAAATCTATTCCTCTGCATGTAAAAAGCATTTATTCAGGGCCCGTCTCATGAAAAGAGAAGTTTCTTAGTCCCTAGGAAAACATAAATGCCTGAAAAAGGAGGCCTTTTCTCGTCTGTCAGCAACCCACAGGTGGAGTCAGGGCTCTTTGACAGGGTGGAGGAGTAGATGTTTGACCCTGGGGAGCTAGAACAGGGCTAGAAATGGGAGCTAGGCTTAGAAATGTCACCAGACTGACTGCATAACACACATGCTTCTTTCTCAAAGCCCCGCAGTGATCATTTTGCAAATAAATTCCAAGACTGCGCTATGACAAAACACCTGCTATAAACCGGTTAAAAGAAGGAAAGATTTATTTTGATTCAGTTTCCAAGGTTTCAGTCTGTTGTCTTTTTGCATTATACCTCTGGACCTGTGGTAAAGAGAGAGACCATCATGCCATGGGGAACATGGCAGGCAAACTGCGCACATCTCCCAGGCCAGGAAGTAGGGAGTGAGACTTGGGAGAAAGGTCAGAGAGACCAGGGCAAGGCCCCTCCGATGCAGCCTCCAGCGGAGCCCCACCTCCTGGTTTTGACCTCCTCCCCATAACCTTTAAATTATTATTCCATAAGTGAACTGATTCACTCATGATCCAAGCCCTCTTCATCCAGTTACTTCTCAAAGGGCCTGCTCCGCACACTGCTGTATGGAAACTGAGAGATTGTTTGCCTCAGTCCACATTCTCACCAGCACTGGGGAAGGGCTCTTTTCTCCCTACAGTCTGACAGCATTTGTTTTGGGTTGTTTTCTTAATAGTAGCCATTCTTTTGGGGGTCAGATGAAATATCAGCGTTGTTTTCATCTGCATCTCTCAAATGAGCAGTGATGTGGAACATTTTTTGTGTTTGTTTGCTGTTTTTATTTCATCATCTGAAAAATATCCCTAGATTTCAGGAGCCCATTTTTTAATTGAGTCTTTAAATTTAAGGGGTTTGATTTTTTAAAGTTTTTTATACAATCTAGATAATAGTCCTTTGTGTGAAAAACAGCTGGTAATTTTTTTTGACATTGTATGTTGTCTTTTTGCTCTGCTGGTGGTTTCTCTCCCGTCCAGAAGCTTTTAATGAGATGACATCCTACTTGTTGATTCTTTCTGCGCATCCCTATGCTGCGAAGGTTTTGTTCACTAAGTATTTTCCTGTACCAGGGTCTTCAAGACTTCTACCCAACCTATTTTCCAGCAGGTTTAGGATTTCTGTTTTAATGTTTAGGGAGTTTGATCCATTTTGATTTTAGTTTAGTGCATGGTGATATATATGGATCTAAGTTTAATCTCTAACACTTAAAACCAAGTTTTTCCAGCACCATTTGTTAAACAAGCTATTTTTCCCCCATTGCGGGTGTTTAGCTACTTAGGCAAAGATAAGGTAGCTTAGTGTGTCCAGAGTTGTTTCTGTGACTTCTAAATCTGTTCCACTAGTCCTCAGGTCTGTTTCTTTGCCAGTATCTTGCTTTTTTACCACAGAAACTTTATAGTATAGTTTCAAGATGGAGATGGTAATACCTATGATTTATCTTTGTTGCCTAGAATTTTTTGCTATTCTGAGTCTATTCTGGTTCCAAATGAATTTTTGGACTGTTTTCTCTTGTTCTGTGAAATATGTTGTTGGGATTTCACTCAAGGTTGCATTAAATCAATATAGCGATTTTAGCAGTATGGCCATTTTCACTATTTTGGTTCTTCCTACCCAGGAACAGGGGTTGTCCTTCCATTTTCTGATATCCTCTTCGATTTCTCTTTTCAGAGTGCTGTAGGTTTGAGAGTGGCAGTGGATAGTACTTCCTCACTAGATGGCCTAGTCATCCCCATTTATTCTTTTAATAAGAATTTATGACCAGGCTGGGCCCCTAATCTCCAGATGTGCACAGTTTAATAAGCAAGAGAGTAAGATGGGGGATAGAAAGAGAAGGGGGAGAGAGAGAGAGAGAGTGAGAGAGAGAGAGGAGGAGGGAGAGAGAGCAGAGAATGTGTAGGAGAATGACAAAGAAAAGGCTACAAAGCAGAAGAGGAGATGGGCATAAAAGTTTCTACGACACTAGACTTGTGTTTGGTATGGAGATGAAGGAGAGACACTGAACTCCTGAAACAGGAAGATACCACAGTGGGATTTGTGTTCAAGGGCTCACGCTTAATAGAGTAGAATATGGAGAGGCTAAGAAATACCCCAAAGCTCAGCTAAATGGGGTGAAGGTAGCAAGAGAGGATGGTAGAGTCAGAGCTAGAAAAAGGATTTTGGACAATAAAAATTATAGAACATCAAGAGTGTATGTTAGAAGGAAAAAGCAATAGAGTAACAGATGTTGTGGATGTTGAGAAGGGTAAGTGGAAGATTAAAGCTTAAGGTAAGAAGTTCTAGGTTCAAAGCAATAAATAAAAGACTGTTTGAGTCTCTGAGCCACCCAATGAGAAAACTGGGAAAAGAGCATTCCCAAAACAAGAACTTTTTCATTATAAATTTAAATTCTACATCCTCCAACACTATGAAATGATTTTGAACTTATAGAAAATTTTTTTCCATTTCATAGTTATAGAATAGTTCAAAGTACTTGTTTTCTATGCAATCTCAGATGGAAACAACAATTCAAGTAAGTTTTCTAAAACTACAAAGAGGTATTCCTGTTTTTACCACCTAAAACTCACAAACAATTGACTTCTCCGCATGGTACAAATTTGAAAACACTTTTGTAAAAGATTTAAACACTCTTGAGACTGTATCTATAAATGAAATGCAGATTGCATTCATAAATCAAGTCATAGAGTGTATCTTTCTTCTTGTTTAAAAGACTTAATCCAGTTTTCCCTGGTTCAAAAACTTCCTGTAATTTCAGGTCAAACGACTTAGCGGCTCCTTGGGCACCGCAGGATCTCCAGGGGAACCACATGCCCCCACATGCAAGCAAAATACACAGAAAATGCTGTCATTCAGAGTCTGAATTAGTTTTCTATGAGGTATAAGAAATTAGGGGCCGGGGAGTTAGCTCAGTGGTTCCGGCGCCTGTCTCGCAAGCGCAAGGACCCGGGTTCGATTCCCTGGTAACCACATAACAATACTGGGTGTGGAGACTCACACCCAGCAGCAACCAGTACCACATACCACAGTGCCGGGCATGGTGGCTCATGCCTGTAATCCCAGCACTCGGGAGGCAGAGGCAGGAGGATTGTGCTGTGAGTTGGAGGCTGAGCTCAGGGCCAGCCTGAACCACAAAGCGAGACCCTGTCTCCAAAAACCTAAAAAAAGAAAGAAATTAACACAGGCTTAGTTACTTTCAAGAACAAACAGCCATTATCTCATAGTTTCATGAGTCACCAGCCCTCATGGGGTCAGCAGAATTTGTGTCCAGTTGTGGGTGGTGCTTTCTCCTAGCTGTCGGTGGAGGCTGCCCTCAACTCCTGGAGTCATCATTTCCAACATCTCACCCTCATTGTGCACATGCTAAACACAGACGGTACTTCTCCAAGCCAAGAGCGGAGAGCCACAAAGACTGCCCACGTGTGGTAACGAGATCCACATTTATTTATATGCATGCATGAATCTTCGTGCTTATGCATACATCTTCAGTAATGATCACAAGATAGATCACAGCACACTTTGCTGTGCTCTGTCAGTTAGAAGCAAGTTGCAGTTCCCACCCACACAATGTATAAATATGACCTGTTCTAACATCTGTGCTTCACACAAACAGTATTTTAGTGCTGTTTATTTTAATAAAATTTTAAAGTCAAGAATATACTATGACAACATGTTCCAGTGATGATGATGTTCTATGACACAGATTGGTATGTCTGTGTCATTTCCTCTGATGGACACAAAATCACTGTTATTTGTTGATAGGAGGGAGTAAAAATACAAGAAAAGGCAAGTGAAAGAGAAATAAACAGTACAGTATCATTTCCATATTAAGAACAAAGAACAAAGAACAAACATAAGACATATTTTCTTCTGCTTATTACAGAAGTAACAGTCATAACTTGAAGTAGAAAAAACAGTGTAAATAGCAGTGATAAAACTAACACTGGTAATGGATGGTCAAAATAAAGTTGTAAACCAAAAAATACATGTACCTACCATGTGACATTTTACATACAAATCTGGAGATTCTCAGGCATGTAAGTTTCCCCAGGAACCCAAATGAAGAATTCTTATTGAAAACTGAAGCATGTGGTGCCTGTGTCCAGCATAGAGGCTGACCAGTCCGACAGGGCTTCATTCAATGCATTACTTGTGTTTCCAGAGTTTAAACTGTAGAACAAAAACTAGCATATTATGCAATAAATTACCCAAAAGTATCACATGAATCAATTGTTATTGTCTTTAAAATGACCTTAGTTTGCAAGTAAACTGTTTTAAAAAGTTAAATTGCAATATATCCTTTTAATTATTTAAGTATATATGGAAAATACTTAACTCAAGAAGGGTGCTGTTCGTGCTCTTCTTTATTGATTCATTCCCTCAAGTGTTTAATTTACTTATTTCTATTGGTATCTCCTAATATAAAATGGAGGTCAAATCTAGCACATTTGAGAAGAGTATCAGAAGTTATCTTCAGAGAGGCCGCAGGAGAAAAACTGAGATCTGTTACCATCTGCTTACAGGAATTTGGGTAGCCATTGCCCATTTTTCTTACCTTCTCCTAGTGTTTCCACATCTTAAATGAAACTGCCATTTTTATATCATTTTCCTCTACTTTGACCTGAGCAGATCTCAAAGAATCTATAGAACATTTTGAAGAGAATGGGATTGTGAACTCAGATATAACCCAGGTGGGGCAAAAGCATCTGTTATATTTATGTTCTATTTTTTGTTAAAAGAAATGATTTCTCTTCTAGAAGGTATATTGTCAAAGACAACAGCATAATTTAGACAGCATCAGACAAAGTAGGTTGGAACTCCAGCTCTACCAAATTTCTACAGCGTCATTTTTCAAAGTTCCCTTGCCCAAGAAGTGGGACTAGTAACAGATTTGTGTTTCTCATAAAATACAGAGGTAAGAAATGTAATGATTTTTACCCTGGTGCTTTTTCATTATTACCAGGAACAGAGCGAAATCCACATCATTTTTCAAAGGAAGATTGTTCATCAGGCCCCAGTCTTTTGACAGAAATACAGAAGAGACTTGGTAGAACTACTAAGGAACAATTCTCATTTACACCTCACAGAATTGTGAAGTTGGTATATCAGGGTAAGGGAGGTCACCACCGTTGGTTATTGGCTGGGCACACTTTAAGTGAATTATGAAATAAAACAATAAAATTAAGAATGTTAGTGTAGGGAGATTTAGCTCAGTGGTTCTGGCACCTGTCTTGCAAGCTCAAGGACCTGGGTTCGATCCGCGGTAACCACATAAGAATACTGAGCTCGGAGACTCATGCCCAGCAACAACAAGTACCGCATATCACAGTGCCGGGTGTGGTGGCTCACGCCTGTCATCCCAGCACTTGGGAGGCAGAAGCAGGAGGATTGCTGTGATGTGAGTTTGAGGCTGAACTACAAAGTGAGACCCTGTCTCAAAAAAAAAAAAAAAAAAAAAAAAGAATGTCAGTTTATATTCAACTTAGGAATAGGTCTTTTCATCAGGAAAAGTCGTCTGAGCAAAACCCACCCAGATGACGCTCTTCTCTTCCTGTGGGCACCTCCCACAGGCGGGGAGGAGCCAGGCTCCTCTGCCAGTTCCACGTCCCACTTCTCAGTCGGTGAAACAGGCTCACTCTTTCCTGCTCAGTGCACTATAGAGGGAAAACCTGACACATGTGATGAATGGCCCAGCCTCACAAACAGCACATCTGCAGAATGTGTCTGGCTCTCCCTAGGAAATAAATCAGGGCTGTTTTGAGCGTTTCGATTGCAGGACAAAATTATTTACTTTAAAAAAAAAAAAGAAAGTTTTAACAAATGATCTTTTTCTCCCTGCCAGTTTTTCCATGGGCTAATAATTCATGGTGTTTTGTCTTCTCCACATTCTGGAAAATGAAGCAGAGAAGGAGAAATGGGAAAACATAATCTGGAACTCAGAATTATCCCTGTGCCTGGCTCAGCAGGTGTTTTTCTAATTACACTGGGGAAGGCCTTAAAAATGGCTGCTTCTGAGTTCTTAGCTGATGTCACCAGGTCTGCTTCTACAAAGCTCCACTTGGTGGTTGGGTAATGTCTTTTTTCTCAAAAACAATAGCCTATTACAGTGATATAGTTCAATAAATTTACTCTAGAAAGTATGTACATATACATAGACAGAGTAAATGAAAATCACTGGAATTGGGCCGGGGATTTAGCTCAGTGGTTCTGGCTCCTGTCTTGCAAGCGCAAGGGCCTGGGTTCAATCCTCTATAACCACATACAATACTGGGTGTGGAGACTCACACCCAGCAGCAATCAGTACCACATACCACAGTGCCGGGCGTGGTGGCTCAAGCCTGTAATCCCAGTACTCGGGAGGCAAAGGCAGGAGGATTGCTGTGATGTGAGTTTGAGGCTGAGCTCAGGGCCAGCCTGAATCACAAAGCGAGACCCTGTCTCAAAAAAAAAAAAAAAGAAACAAAATCACCTGGAATCCTCGGCTACCATCCTACACGTGATCTTATCTACATCTTTATATGTTTATATGAACTGCCTACATCTTCTCAATATACGCATCCTTTTCAGTGATACAAGCTCTTAAAATGTTTCCCGATCATATTCATGTCCATAACTACACACACTCTTTTTCACTGTGGAAGTTTAGGGGGTACAGAGTGACATTTGATACACATATGCAATGTGTAGTGCTCCGATTGTGGGAATTAACATTTCCAACTTCTTAAAGATTTTTTAGAGCTGTGATAAACCTATGGTGATGGCGCGTGTTTTGGGGATGTGGTGTGGTATTGTAACTCATGTCACGCGTATTATCAGGCAGGTAACTAACCTTTCCAGCTCTTTCTCATCACTTCGCATGTGAAATTTGAGAGTTCCTCTCTCTTTTTACGTGGTTCTCAAATATATCACCGGCTTCTGTGACCGACAGTGGCGCCCTGCACTGCGCAGCCGTCGGCCTCCTGCAGTGCTTCCCTCTGCCCGTGCCAGGGCCCAGCACCCGCTCTACCCACCTCCCTCCCTCTGCTTGTGTAGCCTCCACAGACAGCAAGCCCTGCATGTCACTCATTGCCCACACATTTCCTTCTCACCACTGCCCCCGGCCTGTACTGTCCTGCCCTGTTTCCTTCTTTGTTTGTGGGGATCAAACCCAGGAACTTCCCACTGGCCCCGTTTTAAAATTGTTTTTGTTTTAGACTACATTCCCCAGGTCCTGCTTGAAGTTGTGATCCTCCTGCCTCAGCCTCCCAGCGTGCTGGCCTGCTGTTTTCATTGTGAATGTCTGATAACAAATGCACACCTCTGTGCTCTGAAATTTAAGGCATCCTTGGCTCAGCCATGCCGAGGCTGCTGCGCCGTCTTCTCGGTACCTTCATATTCTCACACATACCTGACTCTTTAGGAGGAAAAGTGTCTACATCAAGGTAAATGGATTTTTTAAAATAAATTTTGGTAACATAAGCTGTAGTTAAATTACTTTCCAAGAGGGAGTATCAACTTCTATCCTGTCTGCAAATGTATGTAAGACTTATTTCCCCACATGCACTTTTTTTATTTATCAAATTGGACTGTTTTAAATTGGTGTCTCAATATGTGTTAATTTTACATATCTGATTATCTGTTTAAATATCCTTTTCAATGGTTAACACTTATTCTCTTCAGAACTGCAGAGTTGTGCTGTTTGTTGACTGTATAAGTTCATCTTTCTATTTTAAAGAACTTAGCATGAGTTAAGGGCATTAATCTTTATTATAAATTTTGCATATAATTTTCCACCTTTAGTTCTTTATGTTTTATATTTTTGTTTTTCCATGTTTTGACTAAATATAAATCATACATTCCATTCCATCAATTTAAATTTAAACATACAGTTTTTGTCTTTGTTGTAAACTTAGGAAAAAATCCTCTACAAGCCCCAAGTAGTAATACATGCACATCTAATTTAATTTTTAATAAAAGTACTCTTCAACTTTTCGGAAATTTATTTTACTCTCAGATGCGACATGAAATCTTAAATTTCTTTTTTTCCAAAATGATTGTGCAGTTATCTGAACCTAGTTATTGAGAAGAACGTAACCCTTCTTCTTTCGGCACCTATGCTTCTTTTATTCACCAGTCTGTGTATTTTGGTTCATTCTGGTCTTTCTTACATCATAATAACTTTAACCTTCAACAAGGAAAAGCCAAATAGGGCAGCCTTGAGTGGCTTTTGATGGACACTGAGCAGGAGACAGGTAAAATAGTCAACGCACAGGGACCAACGAAGAATTAAGCCGTCCTTGACCTTCTCAAGAAAAAATAATTATTTTCTTCTTTTATAAATCCAAAGCATTTTGCTCACATTTTCATCACCATCACAGTGAAGATTTATTGAGATCTTACAATGTGGCCAACACTGTTTAAACAGTTCGTAAGGATAAATCATGTCACTGAATCAGCCAAGCCAGCTGTCAGGTCGGTACTATTCTTAGCTCTGGTTTGTGTTTGAGGAAACCACATGTCAGTCCCTGGTCCTAGGCTGGATATGGCCCTCAGAATCCTCAGAGTCCACACCATGAGTTTTATAACATATTGTCTCTTAACACGTATCAACTTTAATATTTGTCAGAAAAATCACTTACTCTGCAAAATAAATAATATAACTATATGTCACCTTTCTTAGCTTCTGTTTCCTAGAAAAATGTATTTATATGTCATATGTGCATGCATGTACATGTTTGTACATATGCTCATTTAGAATCCAGATAATACAGGTACCTTTATCTCTTTTTTTCAACGACAAATGTGGCCGCAGATGTGACAGCCTAATTTGGATCTAAATCCTTTTCCTCCAACCAAAAACTCAGTTTCATACTGTGAACCAGTGATGGCGATGCCTCAGTTCACAAATTCTATTCTCTCCATAATTATGGTCATAGGCCGAACTGGACAAGAATGGAATCATATTTTCATAGATGCTATATCATCTCCTTCTTATAAAGAACCAGTACCGCAAGGTTCCTAAGGTTACCTGTCCTTTCTCTCCATTGATACAAAATATCACACCTTGATTTTTTTCACAAAATGATGTATCTGGGTATACCAGATACATACATCTATGCCATATAGAATAGCAAGTATTGCAATAGCAGTTATTGTATTCCAAGGCTTTTCACAGGGCATATTGTCCTGTTTATCCTACAATATCAGGCTGAGCTGCCCCCACTGTCCTTAGTGCGTGGGTGGCATTAACGGTCTGAGCTGATACTGGAGGGACCAAGATTTGAACTTATGTTCCCTGCTTCAAAATACATGATGTTTAGGCTACATCTTGCTACTTTAAATCTTTTCCCAAAAATGAGGCATAACAAAAAGTCACATACAGCCCATAAAGACTATGAATGTCTTACTCTGAAAATCCCAGGACTGACCCCTTACCCGGGTGCCAGGCCCAGAAGTGAGGGGAAACACGTTTATTTAACTTGAGCTCCCATGGCTGAGCCTACACAGAGTAGTGACAATCTGAGTCACCCCCTTCACAGCTGATGTCCTTTCTTTCTTTTTTTTTTTTAGTTTTTTTGAGACAGGGTCTTGCTTTGCAGTTCAGGCTGGCTCTGAGCTCAGCCTCCAACTCATCACAGCAATCCTCCTGCCTCTGCCTCCCCAGTACTGGGATTATAGGCGTGAGCCACCATGCCCGGCACTGTGGTATGTGGTACTCGTTGCTGCTGGGGTGAGTCTCTACTCCCAGTATGGTATGTGGATACCGGGGATCGAACCCGGGTCCTTGCACTTACAAGACAGGCACTGGAATCACTGAGCTAAATCCCCGGCCCCTGATGTCCTTTCTGTGGGTTGGCTTCCTGGGTCTAGTTTCTCAGCTACCAGAAAATTTTAGGATAAATGATCCCAAGTCTCTTGATAGTAGAGCCAATGAGTTTCCAGAAGCTAATGAAAAAAATACCTCCCAGTGTTTCGAGAGGAAAGTCCTATTTATTTCTGAGGTTAGCAACAATCATAAATATTTGAGTTCATGTGAGGATGCAGAAAAGTCCTGTCAATGTGGAACCAATTTTAAAGCAAGAAGTAAAGACTAGTTTATAAAGCTATTAGCTCAACATCTGTGATTCGTAACAGAAGGAGAGCAAGATCTGGGTTAGACAGAAGATGCCACATACACAGAGAAATGGAAAAGCATTGAAAGATAAACACCGGTAGTTTGGAAAAACTACTTTATCATCTGAGTGGTGTTGAGCTGTTGGGATATATATTTATAGTGAATGAGGTGCCCATGTTATAATATTAATCCCTCCACAGACTCTGAGAAAGTAAGAGTTGTGACAGATTCCCCTGCCTGGGGCCACTAATGGCCTAGAAAATAGCTATTTGGTTGTTTTATAATTTTAGATCCCAATAAACTCAATACTCTCTGAACTTATGTACAAAGAATGGAGCATGCAGACTGGAGAGATGATATATCTGAGTGTCACGGAGAAATTTACCCCGTGGGTCGAGGTGCCCGTGGATGGTGGCCTCGGTGAAGTGAAGCACACAGACAAACGCAGATCCAGGTGGCTCAGGACGGATGGGTAGGGTTTCATTAGTTTACCTCTTGCTGCACCAGAGAGAAGCAGAGACAAGAGATAAAATCTTAAATTTGTTTCTAAGCATAAAAATACCGGCAGATTTTTCCTAAATGTTGTAATGATCCAAATGAATTCATTTCCCCTTCATTTGTATACTTATTAGTATATTCCAATGCCACAATTTCTTGATTGCGAGATAAAATCTTACTGCTGTCATGGATCTGATCTAGGTTGGGGAATTTAAAAGGAAATTCAGAAAACCTGCATTTTTTCCTTTCTTTGTGCAAATAAAGAAGCCATGGTTCCAAAGGGAAAGACTTGCTCTGGGCCACATGGCTGGTGAGCTTTTTTTTTTT
>PVIR01007875.1:0-12673 GCA_004026965.1 Petromus typicus | reverse complement strand
AACTGATTTGATCCCTGAGCCTGTAAATGTTATAATCAATCAATAACCAGAGAAAAACACTAAGCAGAAGATTATACAAGCAATTAAATAATGTCAGTGTGACATGAAAGAAAGGAAGGGAACGCTAGAAGGTATGTAAGAGGCACTTAATGCGCAGGAGGACAAGAGGCAGAGGCCTTCGCATGACAGCCAAAGATGGCAGGTGCGGGCGCACCAGCCTTCAGGAGAGATGTGGGGGGCTTGCAGCAAGTCAGCTATAGCACCCTGACAACCCACATGACCTTCAAAACCCCAAGTCGGCACAAGGACCCAGGTGGGGGATACCCTAAATCTAAAGTGTAATGAGAAACTCTTCAAGAATGCTATTTAATGCATATATCTTGGTTTTCCATATCACCAGTTCATCATATTGCATTGTTTCTTGACATCTTTTTCATTTGCTGAAATTATCTTATTTATATATCAATTGTTTGATGTTTAATTTTCTGTTTCTAAACAAAGATAGATTGCTCGCTTACCATGGACTATCCAAGCTTAGGAAATTATGCATGTGAGAGGCCAAGTATTAAGAAATTATTTACAGTATGATTTGGGGGGACTAGAGCAAATATTTTAAGAGAAAAAATAACTTTATTCTTCTCCATTATATAAAATTACTTTTGTTATAGAAATATTTATATATAATTAAATGTAAAAAATGAACTTTAACATACCAGATAAAATAATATTTACTTGTTATTTTTCAGATCAAAAAGAAAATACATTTTAGGGAGAATCAAAGAAACTAACATAAGCATCATAGAGAAATAGACAAATTATTTATATGTAATGGTTTTAAATCTTTTATTTGTGTGTGCAGAGATTTGCAAAAGAACGTTCATAGAACCCAGAATGTATATGCCTCAAGGACTACAACTCCATGGATAATTTTATCTTAGGTACAGTCCTGTGTACCTAATTGTAGTACAAAGTCAATTGAGCAAATGCATAAAGTAGTCAAGATAAATATGTCAGAAACTGAAAATTATAGGGAAATTTTCTATTCAAAGTTTAAAAAAATCCTTTGGAGATAAAAGTAATTAAAATAACTAGTGATGGAGAATAAGTAATATATAATCTACTAATAAATTTTTTTTAAATTAGAAAAAATGAGTAGGAGAAGTCTTGCTTCTCCTTAACTAGGAGCTTAACTAGGTCAGGAAAGTCATGAGCAATTGAAATCACGGGCTATGACCTTGTATTTTCTGGACAGTTATGCTCAGTGCTAACCGCAGTCGTTGACGTGGTAAGCTTCCCTCTTTGTGGCTGTGTATGTGACCTCGACTTCTTCTTCTTCATTCAGTGATGATTCATACTAAAACCACTACCACACAGGAAAATTGGACAGCAGCCCCAAAGGAAAGAAAATGAGGAATGGACTCTGATCCATGGTGGACTTTTGCTTTATGAGTGCCGCCTAAATGATAGTATGAGAACATCTCGGGAAAAGACAGAAGGGGAAATAAGCAGAGCCACTAAAGTCTACACCAATAATTTACTGAAAAATAAGTTGATTAAATGAAATAATGTTGTTATAAGTGAGTTAATAAATACTTATTGGATTTTTTGTTATTCTACTCTAATCCGAATCTACTTCTTAGCATTATTGAAATTTAAGTGTCAGAATGAACTATTAATCCTCAGCTCACTCAATCTATAGCCCCCAGCTCAGTCCCACCTAAACAGCAGATGCTAGGAGTCAAGACACCAAGGTAGACTCAGGACACAACCTCTGGCTAGACCTCTGCAACTTTACTCTGCATCATATTCTCTGGCTATAGAACAAGAATATTCCAACATGTTATGGGGATGAGTGTTGAAAGTTGTGGGAAGTAGTCACATGGAGCTGCAATTTGGTAAATCAAATCAAGGAAAACAAGAAGGACTATTAGGCTTTGCAAAGTGGTAAAGAAATCAGTTCCACTTCTGCTCTCAAATAAATAACACAGCCCAAGTAAAAATAAGAAAACAAAACACAGAGAGACATGTGGTTGACATTAGAGTCCTGATCTGTCAGAGATTTGTTAAAAGATAAAATATTTGATAATGTCTGAGACAAAGTTTTTAAATTATGCTTCAGACAGGAAGTGGATAGAGAGTGGAATGATAAAGGTAATCTAAAGTCAGACAGGCTGAGAAAGTGGAGGAGAAAGTTCTAAGTGATAAAAGCCTACAGGTTGTGATGCAAATTTTGTAACTAAGACACAAAAGAGTGTATTCGTTTACCGGAGTGAAGTTCCCTTCTGGTGTAGACAAATTTGATTAGAAATACTAACTCGGGCAATTTGGACTTACTCTCATAGACAAAGTGGTTTAAGGGCTTATATTTTTTGAAGCTGTAACTGGCATATAATGATGACAGGTGTTTATGAGGCCAGTGTGAGTTTCAATACGTGCACGCCATGTGGAATGGTGCGGTCAGAGTGACTGGTGTATCCCCTCCTTTAAGCATTTATTATTTCTTCCAAGAATGTTCTAAACCCTTCCTGCTAGCTCTTCTCAAATGTACGGTCATTGCTGTGAACCGCAGTTACCTTTCTGCAGTGCAGGACCTTAGAAGTTATTCCCCCTAGTCACCTGTGTGTTCACTAACCATCCTTCTGATGGACATCTAGGTTGTGTGCATCTGAGCTGTTGTGAAATAACCTGGGGAGTGCCAGTGTCTCTGCCACACTGAGTTCCTAGCCTATCCAGTGGTGAAACTGCCTAAGCGTGCAGTGATTCTAGTCTGTTTTCTGAGGAACACACATACGGTTTCGTGTCTTCCTTAAGTTCCCAGACGGCACACGAGAGTTCTGAATCTGCATCCTCGCTGCTCTCTCTTCTTTCTTTCCTCCTTCCCTTTTCCTTCCTGCCTTCCTTTTTCCCTTTATTTTGTCTTTTCATTATAAAAATTCTAACTGGGGTTAGGTCATACTTCATAGTTTTGATTTGCCTTTCCCTGCTGTACCTTGATGTGCTCCAGCGCCCCACGTGGTCTTAGGCTATTTTGGAGGTGGCTGAATCCGAGTGTGTGATTGGTTCACGAAGGGGCTGAGCCCGAGGGCACCGGGATTAAAGGCACAGTGTTGCCTGCCCTAAGTAGTCTAAGTAAGATTGAAGGAAGAGGGGCAGGAAGAGGCTGTTTTGGTACCTGGTGGCTGCAATGAACTGCTTCTCCTCTGAGACACGTCTCTATTGTGCCACCAGCCAGCTGATTGTGAACTAAAACCTCTCTGAACTATGAGCTAAGTAAACGCTTTCCCCTCTAACTTTGAGTGTTGGGTATTGTGTCTCAGTAATGAAATAAAAGTAACTAACACAGAAGTTCACCAGTTTCTCATATACTTCTTGTCTTCATAAATTCTTTCAAAAACATCTGTTTAGATGTTTGATTTTTGTGCTGCTCAGGATTTGGTTTTTAGTTCTTTGCATATTCTGAGTATTAGTCTTTTTTGACAAATGGTCTTCATGTTCTTTTTCCATTTTGGAATTTGTCTCTTAACTCTGTTGGTTATTTCCTTCACTGTGCAGAAGGTTTTTAGTTTGATGTAATCCGATTTGTCAAATTTTGTTTTTGCTGCTTGAGGTTATGGGGTCACATCCAGAAAATCTTTGCCCGGACCAGTGTCTCCAATGTTTTTCCTCTTTTTTTCTTCCTGTGGTTTAAGATTTAAGAAGATTAAATTAAAAGCTTGGATTGAGGGTGGAGACAAGACAGAAAGTTAAAGATCAAAGATGTATTAACGATTTAATTTTTTTTTTAAGGTTTTTTGAGACAGGGTCTCGCTTTGTGGTTCAGGCTGGCCCTGAGCTCAGCCTCAAACTCACATCACAGCAATCCTCCTGCCTCTGCCTCCCGAGTGCTGGGATTACAGACGTGAGCCACCACGCCCAGCACTGTGGTATGTGGTACTGGTTGCTGCTGGGCGTGGGTCTCCACACCCAGTATGGTATGTGGTGACCGGGGATCAAACCCGGGTCCTTGCGCTTGCAAGACAGGTGCCAGAACCACTGAGCTATATCCCCAGCCCACGATTTAATTTTCTAAGCCAATCTATTGATGATAATTATGGTGACAAGAAAGATGACAGATATTCAGACTTATTTTGAATGAAATACATTTTTAGTGAAGAAAAATGAAACATTTCATGTAAGACACATATAATCTGATAATTTTTGGTTTAAAATTCTCTGATATTGTTGACATGGGACCCAATCTATATGGATAAAAGACTGAATCTTTGCAGGATTGCAGATATAGAAGTCTGCATTTTTTCTTCTCTGAGACTTCTCTCTTTATGATCAAAAGAACTGCAGTGAAGTGGCATGTTTCTCACATGGAAGATCGCTGTCCTACTTACTGAAAAAAGGTTCAAAGTCAGATATGTCTTTCAAACTTAGCAACGTTTCTTTCCACTCTTTCTGGCTTAGTTTGTACATACATGGCCCTTACTCTGGGCCATCTCAGGTGCTATACGCTTGTTCAAGGATACGCAGCAAACTGACAGGGGAAGAAATGGGTTGAGAACACGAGGACTCCAGGTCTCGGGCCATGTTCTTGCCATTCTGCGCTCACATTAGTAAAGATGGCAACCTATGCCGAGGATGAAATGGATTGGACAAGAAATTGGAGTTCAGTTGAAGGTCTCTGTGGAAAATCTTTCCTTGGAAAGCTCGGCAGTGTGATGATGTTAGGGATCAATGCATCAAGAGATGCATCTTGAGAACCAAGAGCAGTACTCCTGAGACCTGGAGCAGCGAGCTCCGTGATGCAGTGTGTATCCAAGTACAAGTTTGATCAGGAAGATGTTAAAGAATAAGAACTTAAAAGGTAAATTTGTGGGAAAACGCTAAAATTAAAGTAACACTTGTCCACTCTTCAGACACACAGCAAGCACCATCCTTGCCCCTTTCTGAAGCAGTGCTGGAGGACTCTTTCACAAGCATCCGTGCAAGTTACAATCAAAGTAGTGAGCACTGCTGCTGAGGACCATCCAACAGAAGGCGGCCCATGTGCATCCCTGAATCTCTGCTGTGCACATCTGACTTTTACTCAAGGTCAAAATGACCGTGAAAAGCAAACATTTCAAAATGATTCATGATATCGAGGCAGTTCATGACAGCACAACCAAACATACTCCTGAAAAAGGGCTGTTTCAAAAAGTGACAAGAAAGATGAAATGTGTGGTTGAACGAAGCAGGAGTATTTTTAGGAGGATTGGTGGCACTATATCTTTTGTTGTAATAATTAATTTCAAAAATTTGACTGTTTACCATAGTTGAAGGTCACACAAATAATATGTCACTAGTCCGCATATTTTCCCTTGAAAATCTGGAAGATTTGGAGAAAGCTGGGTAGAATCTCTGTCTTTACATCTTTCCTTTTCTGAGATTATTTTTAAAGTCATTGCTATAGTGAACAGAGCAAAACAGAGCAGGAGTCAAGTTTGCTTATTATCAAGCATGATAAAGTTATTGCCCTCTAAGGTAGGGGTTGAGAGGGCTGCTTGGAGCTCATTATGCAAAATTTCCTAAGCACAGGACTCCTCAAGTGTGACATCATGCCATCAGCGGGGCTGGTCTTTTTCTGCCCACCTAACTCACAGGCCAAGTTGCCTTCACTGGTTCAGTCAGTCACGTGGCATCTGCTCCTAGGTGATCCTATCAAATTATTGACACCAGGGCTACAGAGTAAGTAATGTAAGAAACCTTCACCCCTGAGTTTTGTGTGTACTATACAACCATGTAGTAGTGCTACGTACTACATCCTACACATGTAGTCATCAAAATCACAAAGAAATATTCTAAGAATACAAAAAGAGAATATAGCATGGGACTAAGAGCCTAGAAATAGACTCTGCACTTCACTGCACTGATACAAGCCAAATAAATTTTAATCATGAGGCAACAATAGGCAACAGGGGAAGGGAGAGCTTTTCAACAAATACTTTGTATCCTCATTTGAAACTTGCTGCCACCCCAAACCACTTATAAACTTTTAACTTAATAAGAATCTTACCAAAATTCAAAGGTTGAAACCAAAATCTTCTAGAAAAATATCTTCACATCTTGAGAGTTTGCAGAAATTTCTTATTCTGGATGCAGAGAATACCACATAAAAAAATGAAAAAGTATTCATAATTATGTATTATTTCCTAAAAGGTAATAAACTATGTGGATATAGTTCTAGCCTTTCCCTTATTATCCTATTAAAATCAGTATACAAATGTAAATGTTTAAATTCTCAGTAATGAAAGAGAGGATATGGGTGGTGAATGAGCAATTTTATAATATTCTGCTTGACATGAACAATAGTCACTCTCAGAGTATGACAGAGCTTAGGGATCAGCACAAGGGACCTAGAAAGCATGAGAGCATGAGAGCAGATTTGCCCCCAAAGAGTCACAGAATCCAGCAAGACGCACATCGTGATGGAAGACGGGGACGGCACTGAGTTGGCGCATAGGAGGTGATTTCCTGCAATTCACTATATGCCAGGAGAGCAAGTTCACATCTGCATTTCCCTCCCACGGCCTGGAAGCCTGCACTCCTGACCCCTTTAACTCAGGGACTGTGTGTCCCTCTCCTTACTGCTTGTGACCCTTTGCTGACTTGTCCTCCAGATTTTATCCCCTCTGTCTAGTACCATAAATCTGATCTCTTTGGCCCACTACTCTGTCTAGGCCCAGCAATCCTGCGTTCTTGCTGGCTGACCTGACACCTCCTACTTCGCTGCGCCAAACTCCCCTCAGGTGGTAATATCCACTGAGCAGCTCTATCACCTTCTCTGCTGTGGTTCTCATACTTGTGCATGGAACTGAGATACGCTGGAAACCTGCTTTTTCACGCACTGTACACCTCCTGGCCATTTCTACACAGACATTCCATAGACAGACAATCCTAAACATTCCGAAGATTCAGCCGGGTTTTTCCAAGACTTGCTCCACATCCCGACTGTGTTTTTGCCATGAATCATGTCGCCACTCAGTACTTGCCACAGAGAGTATCACTACTATCACTAATGCATGATTCCACTCATATCACTAATGCATGATTCATAAAATAACAAATTCCCATCTTCACAGAACTTTTGTATTTCATTCTGCTGGGGTGTGTGTGTGTGTGTGTGTGTGTGTGGGTGTGCCCTGGCCATCCTGGGCTTACAAGACCAGGGGTGTTGCTTACACTGAGGTACATGGACATCCTTTTCTTTTTTCTTTTCAGCAATCACCTCTATTTCTAACACTAAACAACCATTGATCTAGTTTCTAATGTCGTAAAACTGAACTGTTCTAGAAATGTACTTAAACAGTGATGTAATGTATTTCACTTTACATTTTCAGTTTAAAACCTTTTCACATATGATAGTGCAAGCTTTCTCTCATCCATAACGGACCTTGTATTTTCATTATTTAGCAACATCTTAATATGTGTGCAGTCAATTTTACTGTAGTGTGGGCTAGATATTATTCCATAGTGCATTTTGTGTCTTACTTATACCAAAAAACTTGCCTACCCAGAGATTGTGAATATTCTCTCACAGATGTTTCAGTTTTAATTTTTAAGTTTGGGTCCGTTATGAATGGTAAAACTCTCTTCTACCATGTGAAGTAGGGATGGAGGCTCACCTTGCTTCCTACGGATCAGGTTCTTGCTACTTTATTTTTCAGAAGAATACACCTTTCCCAGTGAATTGCCCTGTCATCTTTGCAGAAAACTAAGTGGCCAAACACTCAGGGGCCTGTTGCTCTACTTGGTTTTCTATTTCATTGATCTAAACCTCAATATCTTGATTCCTGCAGCTTCACAGTAAGCTTTGAGATCAATTAGTACACAATTCCTTTTTATTAATTTGGTTTTTTTTCCATTTTCAAAGTGATCTGACTAATTTAAATCATTTCTGCTTCCATAATAATTGCAGAATTATTGTGTCAATATCAACAAAAACTGTAAGACAGTTGAGATTTTGTTTGTTAGATCTGTAGGTCAGCTTAATAAAGATGCTGGAACTGCAAAGTCATAATCAAAGGGCCTGATGCGTACTGTCTAAATTAATGAGCCATTTTACGCCAGACCTTTGACTTGCCTTGCCTGCTATAAATGCTTACAATTACTGCTCGTGCGAATGGTCGTTCATGTAACACTGCTCCCAAACAGTTGCATATCTGTCCGCTTATCACATTATGACCCTGACTGTTGTGCTCAGAGCAGGATTTAATACCCCTAAGTACATACTGAGAACTCTTTGCTGGATATTTACTTAATGAAAAGGAAACAAACATTCAGGAAATGAATTTATCTTTCTCAAAACCACACAGCCAGTGAGTGGTGGAAACAGATCTTGGTTCCTTCAGTCTTGCCATTCTGACCCTCTTGAGGGTGACAGGTGTTTTCAGAAAGTCACAGAATGAACCAGCAATCTCAGGACCAAGGTTTATTCTGAGTAAACCAACGGGCGTCTCCGGTCCTTACGGGCACTGACCTTTCTGAGACTCACTTTCTCCTCTGTTATCACTGACCTGAAGTTCAAAACAATGGTTGGGGCCTGAATCCCCACTGCGGAACAGGCCAGGTAGGTTGGGGCCGGGTCACGTGGGCTCGTCCCTCTGTCCTGAGCAGCTGCCCCGCAGAAGCCACTGCTGGGTGAGTTCCAGGCCATGGCCGGGCAGCTGCCAGGCACAGCGCAGGGCCTGGAAGGCATTGTGTGCATGCACACCGTGTGCTGCTCCTATTTGCCTTGTCTGACAGTCACCACATGTCTGTTCCACTCATTGTGGAAGCTTCTGGTTAATTAAACTCCCACTCTCCGACTTTCTGCTTTCCTGTCCATTTCAGGTGCTCTTTCTTAGCTGAGTTTAACCATTAATAGAATAGCACAAATAAATTAACTGAGAAAGACTATGCTCTGGGAATGTTCATGCCTGGCAGGTCTACCACTTAGTAGAAACAACTGAATTAATATTTGAAAGGATATGTAAACATTTACTTTATAGCTCTGTGCCAGATTTCAGTGGAATATTAATTTTATGGACACACTAATAAACTGGTGCTACTTTGGGGCGAAAAAATAAGAGGTGTAATGGAAACACTGACATATCCTTGAAATTCTTCATTTTACTTAACTCAGAACTATAAACACTTTACCGATTCAGAAGCCTGGAATGAACTAAATAAACTATATGTTTTCTAATTTAAAAATTCAATAGTGTAGTTTCTGTTTCTTCAAGCCTCTTATTGGCACTAAATGTTCTTCTTAAACATCTCCCCCAAGATTATACGTAAAAAGAGTCTGATGCAGTTCATCCATGAGCAAGTTCCAAATGCCAAGAATCACGCAAAAGCAGTCATGGGAAAGTTTTATCTCCTGCTCAGAAATTTCGGTCAAGGGTCTTCCCCTGAGTCCTGGAATGTTCTGGAAGTCTCCAGAGCTCAGAGGAATGACATGTACATCACTGTAGAGAAGCATGTCTTGGGTTAAAGGAACAGCTCGATCTCTGAACTTAAAGTAAACTAGAACCTGCTCCAGGGGCACCATCCAAATCCCAAAATGGTTTTCTGAGTCCCTGAGCATCCTGGGAAACATAAAGGCCATGTGGTGTGGTTGTGACACGTGGACCAACCAACTCAATTCATGTGTTAGCCACCTTTCCCATCAGTGGAAGAGAAAACCCAATACCCACAGCAGAGAGGAGGAGAAGTTTAATCTGGCTATAGTTTCAGGATATTTGTGTTTGTGGATGCAAGGCAGAAACTTCATGGGAAAGGGCCTTGTGGAGCAAAGCTGCTCAGTTCATGGAGGCAGTGAAGTAGAGCAGGGGACAGTGCCAGAGAGCAAGGGGCCAGGACAGTGCACAGTGCCAAGGTCAGTTCCTCACAACCACCCGGACACACCCAGAAGTGTGCTTTATTATTTTCCCATGTGCGTTCCAAGCCAGCCCTGTTAGCACAATTGAGTATAATCACAGTAGTTTAGCTCAGGGTCTAGGACTCAAAGAAAAGGAAAGCAGATATGACTAAATAAGCCTCAGACACCCTTTCAGGGATGATTTTTTAGAAGAATATTATAGGGATATTTTTTAAATATTGCTATACTTACTTAGCCTAAACATAATTAATTCACTTTGCAGCATATTTGTTCCATTGACATATTCAGTAATTATGTAAACTCTTTGAGTATTTTTACATGGGCTATGGTCAAGCTGTCTTTACTCCCAGCTTGTACTATCTTCAGAAAAAGCATAGGAGGCCACATTCTGAAAAATCCTACAGACAGGGGGTTGTTTGCAGCCAACTTATTAAAAACATAAAGCTACATAGGCAAGTTTCAGAACTCAATCCATTTTCAGCTGTAGATCCACGTGTGGTGACGTCTGGTGGAACTCAGTCCTTTATTCTTGTGTGGGTCTTTCACTCCTCCATAGAACTTGAACTAGGTTGCAAATATAAAGTTATTGCAGAGTGGTCCCTTCCATAGGATAAATCATAGATGAAAACTCACATGTAAATAAGTTTCAGTATTTTAAAGATGAAGAGGTAATACCACGCCCTTAGGAGAAGTACTATGATGACAAAGTAAGATGATTTGTATGATATGTTTAGCATAAATTGTGGCACATCAATAATATCCAAAAGGTGCAGTCCTTTTGTTAGAGCACATGTGCTGAGCTCTGTCTTTCTCCCATGGAAACAGCTTCTCCCATGGGTCTCTGCATCTGCTTCTAGGCTTCTACTGTCCTGAGGCCAGGTGAGGGCCTACCTCCTCCAACTTGCTGTGTATGGGGGCACAGAAACTGGCCTGTCCTCTGCGCACCCTGCATCTGGTCTCTTCCAGCAGTTTCAGTGTTGCTTCCTCTCTCTGGTCTTGGCCTCTGATCCAGAACTTCAGACTCACAGTGCCCTACATGTGCAGCAGCCTTCCTGAGCAAGGACTTACCCTGCCACACACTGCCCATGTGTTACACTTCCGGTCCTTTGCTTTCAACCAGGTGTATAAATACTCATGGAGATGACAGAGCCCAAAAGCCCAGAAAAATTGAATTAGCCACCTCATCTTTTCCAGCTCAACCAGACAGAGCAATGCCTCCATCATCCCTCCAGAAAATGCTCTCTGCTTCTTTTAGAGGTGTGGCTATAAAGGGAGTTCTGAGGAGTCAACTGAATTATTTTAAGTGGGGCCCCAGTAAACAGCGGCACAGTGCGAGGAAACAGACACTGAGAGCACAGACAGGCCTGAGTGGGAACCTCATCGCTGTATAGCGGATATGCACTATGGTTTACATCAAGTGTCCCGTGAGAGCCTTGGGGCTCCTAGGTGGGATTTTGAAAGGTGGTTAGAAAATGGGGGTCTATGGCAGGAGGGCTGTCAGTAGATGGGTCAGGTAGAAAGAGGTGGGTCCCTGGAAGTGTGGCCCGGAAGTTTCTCTCCCTTCCCAGATGGACCTTCCAGCTGTGTTTCCTGACCACCATGATGTGAGCCGCTCTTCCTCCTCCAGGGCCCTGCCACAGGCAGAGCCAATGGAGCACAGACTAAAACCTCTCCACAGTGTGAGCCAAAACCAACCTCACCTCCTTTAAAGCTGCAGGAGTCAGATAGTACATCTTAGCAATGAAGAGTGTAACGAAGACAATATATGACTTTATGTGATTTGATCTCCAAGTCATATCATTTTCATCTGGAAAAAGAATAAATGTGGTGTCTGCTGAATATGGTGATTGAACAAATTAAAAGAAGTATATATATCAAGTGATAAATGCTGTAAATGACAATCATTATTAAGGCAAATATGATCATGGGTAAGCATATAATTTTTTTTACAAAACAGAGGCTCCCTGCGCTCTTCTCTAAAATGTGAAGCCGCTCAAAGAGTATTTTCCAGGCACAAAGGTCCTAGTACAAGTACTCCAGGTAGTAGGAAAACTTCAGGGGCTTGATTCTGATGCTTGAACAGGTGGTGACCACGGTTATGAGGAATGGAGCAAAAACGCCGAGTTTCATGATGCTCTACTGAGCCCCTGAAAATTCCTTATGCTTTTAGCCCAGGTCTGCACACTATTTCACTTTGTAGGATGTTTGTGGCAGGAAGATGCTTTAGGAGTCATGGAATAAGAGGAGTGGTAGGGCAGGGAAAAAAATAAAACCCACCATCAGACCACGTTGCTTATTCATATACTTCCGTCAAAGACCTGTTGACTGCATAATGGAAACTCTTCCAGTGGTCTGACTTAAACTCATGTAGATGTAGAAAATAAAAAGAAATGTGAAAAGCCCTGTCTTGAGTCAACCAGGGAGGTGCAGGTGATGAGCACTGTGAAATCTGACTGCAACCGACATGAGAGCTCATTTACACACACCCAGTGATGACACGCTGAACTCCAGGGTACACAGTTACTTGAAGTCACTCTAAGTTGCTCGAGCTCCTTGCCAGGCTGTGTGTGCATAAAGACTTGTCCAGTCACCTTTCTCTGCTGCAGAAGAAGCCAGTGGTGGTTGAAAAAGAAGCCAAAGTTTGACAGGCATTTCATTTGCTAAGATTTGTTTTTAATCCAGCTCCTGTTAAGCAATACTGTTTGTATCTATAGCCAAGTCACACTGGTTTTCCCATGTTGCTATGTACAAACATCTGAGCTTTGTTCTTTGATGTCATGACTACCA